>VUQK01003734.1:46659-59667 GCA_015106715.1 Bujurquina vittata | reverse complement strand
ATTGTTGTTTTTTTTTTTTTTTTTGGGCGGAGCTTATTTTTTATTTATTTCTTTGGCTAAATAATCAATATCAACTCTGATATTGACTATTATTTGAATTACAGTACCATAGAAGACTTGAGCAACCCCTCATTTCTTTATATTTTGCATAAAATGGGAAACAGGTACATGTTGAAACGTGCAAACATAGATTGAAATATTGTATAAGCAATATGAACAAAATATAAACAAAGTTTGTACAATTCTAACAAGCTTGAACACCCGTGTTTGGTATGACCACCTTTATTATCCAACACCAAACTCTTTGGCAGCTGTCTTGTCTTTTTTTGTTTGTTTGTTTGTTTAAGTAATCATCAGGGATAGTTTTTCAGGCTTCTTCACGGACATTCAAAGCTCTTCTTTGCATATTGGGCACTTTTTGTTCTGTTTTCTGTTAAGATTATCCCACACTGCTGTAATAAACCATTGCCAATCAGATGCTTTCTAGATGGTATTGCTTGGTGGAGGCTGGAGGTTCTAATTCTCATCCCAGTCACTTCACACTTGGCTACAAACCACCCCACAGCAAATTCTGGCTAATTGTTTAAAGGTAGTGTAGTGTAAGTCTAGAGAAATTTCGTATTAAAATTTCTTCGTTTTCCTGTGATAAAAAGTGCAGTAAATAACGACAGAGACAACACAGACAAAAAGAATATTGGTATGGGTTTAAAAACTGGTAATGTATCAGACCATAATTTCACAATTTGTGTGTCTCTGTGAAATTTTAAATTGAAGTGTTGCTCAACCTTTTAAGCCGGTCACTGTAGTGAAAGGGTTTTCTTTTTCTTTTTTTGTCTCAGTCCCCAGCTTGCCACCAGACTTCTGGCACACAAAATCCAGTCTCCTCAGGAGTGGGAGGCGATGCAAGCGCTAACGGTAAGATAGTTCTGCTCGCAGCATCAATGGGTGCAGAGGTGTGCAGGGTGTCACATTAGACTCTGCTTGTCTGTACAAGTGTAAAAGCAACAACCTTTGAACAATTCACAGGTTCTTGAGACGTGCATGAAGAACTGTGGAAAGCGATTTCATAGTGAAGTGGGGAAGTTTCGCTTTCTCAATGAGCTCATCAAAGTAGTCTCACCAAAGGTAATGGCTATTGTTCTTTTGTCTTACCAGTTTAGCTGCAACCCAAGAGCCATGAGAGAGTTTTTCTAGTTTATCATCTACTGAAACAGCAACTACTTGTTTGATTTCACAAAGAATGGAGTTGCATTTAAGTTTGCTTGAACACACAGCCAGGGGCTAGATATTAGTATTATTAACCACAGAAGATGTTACAAAATCTTGTATCAAATAATTACTTTCTTCTGACCAAATTTCAGTGTCATCTATCAAAGAATAAGTCTGTTTTTCTTTAGCAGTAGTTAATATCTGTTCCCCTCTCTCTTTATTAGTATTTAGGAGCCCGGGCTCCAGAGGCAGTGAAGAAGAAAGTTTTAGAAATGATGTTCAGCTGGACGGTGAGACTGCCAGATGAGACCAAGATATCAGAAGCATATCACATGCTGAAAAAACAGGGTGAGCTCTCCAGAAGTTTCAAATGAAGCTTTAAATTTCCTTGAAAGCTCAGATTCAGCCATATTTTTCTTACATTGATGCTTTATGATGCTGGTGACAGAGGATATCCTTAATAAAGGTTGTATCCAAGTCTTTTGTTTGTGAGGAGCAGCCAGTCAGGAAAATGGTGCATTGTTTCTCAAACTGCAGGCTACATGACCACTTTAGGTGGAGGGCCAGGACTAAAATAGGGAGTGAAATCAGGCTGAATAAATAAGCCTTTTGTTCAGAAGGCAGACAAGAGTTTATTTATGTTATCGTGCTGACCTTTATTAGACTTGGATTCTTATTTATTGTTAATAATTGATTGAAAAATTGTGTTGTGCAGCGTTGGACTCTTTTGGATTCTGAAGTGGAGAAAGCCAGAAAAAGCTTTAGAACCACTTGTTTAAAGGGAAGGTGGCCTTAAAGGTGAAAGAAGTGTGGGGCTGCACCAAGGTCCTGCAAAAGAGAGACAATGATTATTTTGAGCTGTAAAGCTACTCCATTGGTGTCCAAGAATAAAATACAATACATAATAGGTTCACTTTCTTTCCTTTGTTCTCACTGGTTGCACATATGTTCTCCATACAAGGTTTATTGATGATTTTAGTTCCTTTTTTTTTTTTAATACTGTTGATGGGGTTTCTTTTGGTTTCCTGTATTTTGTTCTTTTTGACAACAATGCAGGTAGTGTCAGTTCTCCTTTCTAGCACAAGCGTGAGACTAATGTCCTTAGTCATGGTCATCTGAACTCAGTCTGATTGCAGAAATAAAGTTTCCACTCTAACAGCTGTCATGAGTTCCTGAAGTCAAATCAGTGTGTATTAGTAGTACAGTTTGGTTTTTTTGTGTTTGTGTGTGGTTTAAGTGAGCACAAATGGCACTTTGATTTAAAATTCTTCTAAAAGCTGTAAAGTATTAAAGCAGCAGTATCACAGACATCATGGTTTGACCAGAGGTCGAGGTGGCCTGGATTTTGTATCTGTGATCTCTAAGTGGAAACTGAGGTGGTGCTCTTGATAGACGGTGTATTTTTGTAAGGTTAACAAGGGTTGGTTTTTTTCCCAGGCATTGTCAAGCAGGATCCTGTGCTTCCTGATGACAAGCCCCTCCCACCCCCTCCACCTAGAGCCAGAAGTGCCATTTTTGAGGATGAGGAGAAATCAAAGGTATATAATATGAGACGGGCTTATATAATCAGATGGGCTTGTAAAAGCATGGATGTGTATTTACAAGTTGACATTTCTGTGTGGTGTTAGGCTTTAAAAACAAAGCCATCATTCAGTATCTGCACATATTTGATCTTTACTGTCCTAACAATCATCACAAGTTTATGTTTCCCATCAGATGATGTAAAGTTGAACTCCTGGGAAAATTTGAGGGAGCAGCAGTTTAAAAAAACTCTCTTCCTCTTTCCTTTCCTCTTTCGTTTCATCCTGTTTTTATAGACGCTGTCCCGCTTGTTGAATAGCACCCACCCTGAAGATTTAAGAGCAGCAAACAAGCTCATTAAGGAAATGGTCCAAGAGGTGAGTCACCAGCTTTGTTTGCCACGTGTGGTTTGCATCATGTGCTCCCACGTACATGCGTCCCTTTGCTTGACTCGGTCTTCTCCGGCTTTGATGGAGATGGTGTATCCATTATCTCTCTAATGAATTATTAAAGTGAACGATTGTTTAGGTACAGAGTAATAAATACTTCCAAATGATCAAGATTAATGATCATGATTTGAAATTTAGCATATCCAGCAAAAGTAGCGTTTGAGCACATATCAGATGGCATGGATAATTATTGGTGAAATAAAACTTAGATTAAGTTTTAAAAAATGTGCACTTGCTCTATTTTTCCTATTTTGTGGCATTAAATATTAGCATTAAGCTGTAATATGCTATTTATTACAATTACAGTGGTCCACGATGGCCTGATTGTGGACTGTAAATTGTTCACTCAAAGGTTTCAAATGATCTTGGACACTGTGCGATCTTGTTACGCCTCTTGTTAGGATCAAAAAAGAGTGGAGAAAGTATCAAAGCGAGTGAACGCCATCCAGGAGGTGAAGGAGAGTGTCAGCCTGCTGAGTCAGCTGCTGGAGGGCTACAGCAAGGAGAGCTGTTCCCAGAGCAACCAGGAGCTCATTAAGGTTTGTCGGACACAGCACATTAAAAAGAGCTGCTGCAGGTCTCTTATTCCCACAGGTCCTGTTCAGCAGATGTGTGGTTTTAGTGTTTCAAGATGTTTCTTATTGCAGGATCTTTACCATCGATGTGAGAAGATGAGGCCTACGCTATTCCGATTAGCAAGTGATACAGAGGATAGTGATGAAGCTTTAGGTGAGTTTGTCAGTCACTTCAGGAGGCCTTATGTCAAGGGTAAAGTTTGGTTATTAATTAGTTTTCTGCTTACAGCGGATATCTTGCAGGCCAACGACAGCTTGACACAGGTCATTAATCTGTACAGACAGCTAGTAAAGGGCGAGGATGTTACTAAAGATGGCATAAACTCATCCTCACAACCAGGTAGGTGCATGCGACTGTCACCACTGATGGTTGCAGTAAAGTCCGATTTTTACCATCCATCAGTTTTTACCTTAACTGTCCCTCAATTTCTGAAGATTTATGTAACCCAGATGATAAATTTCTTTCCAAATCAGACAGCGCTAGCTCAGCGCTTGTAGACCTGACGGGCCTTAACATTTCGGCCAGCACAGCACCGTCCAGCACAGAGTTCTCCAGCCTACAGACGCTGACTCAGAACATGGGCGTGAGCCTCTTGGATGATGAGCTCATGTCACTTGGTAAGCAGGAAAAATCATGTGGTTTGTAAACCCAAAGCTAGCAAGCTAAGGAAGCACATCCTAATCTGCTCAGCACAATTCCTTGTTTTCCACTGATTCAAGCGCAGCATCCCACAGAGGCAGGCCTCTTCTAAGATTTG
This sequence comes from Bujurquina vittata, assembly GCA_015106715.1. Classification (NCBI taxonomy): domain Eukaryota; kingdom Metazoa; phylum Chordata; class Actinopteri; order Cichliformes; family Cichlidae; genus Bujurquina; species Bujurquina vittata. The sequence goes on along the minus strand of VUQK01003734.1, from coordinate 55,155 downwards.
GACCTCTTTTTCCAAGAGATGCCTGTGTACAGAAATAATTAAGAAAAATTTTAAAGAGGTGCTGCTGATAAAGTTTTTTAATTTAGCTTCATATTTTTGTTGGAGCACCATTGTATTTTTAGGAAGCAAAGTCACATTGTATAAAATGTACTCTATGTCCTCCATCAGCACTTTCCTGATGGGTTTATAGTCAATTAATACAACAAGATATTTAGTAGATTATGGTACATGTAACATAAAATAGATGTTAAAGCAGGTTTGGCTAACCTTGAGATTAAGTAACTGTCTTGTGAATGTGCAGCGTCCTCAGTCGCTGTGGCTATGCTCATCTTCTGTATACAGTCTGTATTCCTTTTGAAAATGTGATTCCATAAACTGAAATCAAATAGGATGCAGTCTAACTTTTGTTGTCTCTGTTCTCTCAGGATTGAATGTAACAGAAAACGGTGACTCTCTGAACACTTTTCAGGTGCAAACTAAAATAATATTTTGTATGCTCACAGTAAAAATCACTGTAAAATTTTTATTTTTTTGCTGCTACCCAGTTCTGGTTTTAAATAAAGATGCAGCATATAAAGATCCTACACATAGTGGATTCAGTATTACACCATCTTCATCTCCTTTTACACTTAAATAATTCCCTGTTTGTTCTCTCAGACATCAGACATCACAGATGCATCTACTCCATCTGCACCAGCTTCAGTGTTGCTACCAGCTGTGGTTCAGAAACCACTGGCTCCACCAGTAGGGGGGCCCCCTGCGCCTCCTAAAGCCATGGAAGAGCTGGACTTGTTGGGAAAGACGCTGCTGCAGCAGTCGCTCCCTCCAGAGAGCCAGCAGGTCAAATGGCAAGTCTGTTTGTCATCACCATTTGTAGTGACACATGCTGTTGGGTGACTTTAACATGCAAAGAGCTGCCAGATAACATGGGTTTTTGTTCTTTGTCATGTAGGGATAAGCTGCAGCCTCAGTCACGAGTCCCTTTACGAGATCTCCAGACTAAGTCCAGCTCAAAGCCTGCTCCCGCAGCAGCTTCCACCTCCTTATCTACTCCTGCTACTGCTGGGGCCAGCCCGGTCGTCCATTCAGAGCAGCCCGATGCTGTGCTCCTCTCCAATCTTGTTCTCACGGTTACTGACAAAGCCTCATTACCTGCTGCTGACTCCAATGACGGCATCTCTCTAGCTGATGTTACTGTGCCTCTGGAAACTATCAAACCTAGTGAGCACAATCACCAGAACAAAAAGCGGGGATTCTTGGTCTAGGAATAGTTAGCTTTTTGTCACTTTCATGAGCTGATATGGAGAAAACATAAATATAAAGCTTATTATTTCTTTAAGTCGTATATTTCTGCTCGTCTATTTCAGGCACCTTGTTACCAGTCACTGTCTTTGACAAACATAGTCTCCGGGTTTTGTTCACCTTTGCCCGCGACTGCCCTCCAGCACGGCCTGATGTGCTGGTGGTGATCATCTCCATGCTGTCCTCAGCCCCCATCCCCGTCACCAACATCCGCTTCCAGGCAGCTGTGCCCAAAGTAGGAGCGTGTTTCCTGATATTCATACTGATGACAGCAATGATCATATGTCATGCATCTGATCCAGAAATTTAATTTGTCTTTTCATATGAGGAGCTACTTACTCAGATTGAGCAGATGTTTATTATTGAAGTGTAATGTGAGAGCCGTGACCTTTAGCCAGCTGGAAAACATGTAGATTTCAGTGTGTTAATATGTGTACATTATCTAGGTGATGAAAGTCAAGCTACAGCCTCCCTCCAGCACTGAGCTGCCTGCCTTCAATCCCATCCTGCCTCCAGCTGCTGTCACACAGATTTTACTGTTGGCTAACCCTCACAAGGTACTCTACAGCTTCAACCACATTATTTATGCACAGCATACAATCCCACTTAAATGAAAATAAGATATGCCTTTTAAGTTAGAGAAATGTTTATAGTATTATGTCAAAAGTGCAAATAAATGCAGTGACGAAGACTGATTGGAATTAAACTGTAAATGTAAGCATACAGCGTCATTGACGATTTAATCTGTTTGCTATTCTTGTGTTACAGGAGAAAGTACGTTTGCGGTACAAGCTAACTTTCAACCTGGGGGACAAATCTCATGATGAATCTGGTGACGTCGACCAGTTCCCACCTCCGAACACTTGGGGAAACCTTTAGTGTGAAGGACCAGTATCCTGTCATGTGATCTGCTGCTTCCTTTACATTTAGGTCGAAGCTCTCCCTCAATGCTGACTGAGCCCAGAGGACCTCTTTAGGCTTCAGTGGTTTCAAACTCTGGGAGCAGTTGTGGGAACCAGCTTCCACCGTGTGCCTTTGTTCACAGCCTTTCTCTTCTTGTTTGATCATAAACATGCTCCCGAATGTTGTTGCTGCTTTCTTTTCTTTTCCAACAATCAGTCCAGCACATCGGTAGAGAACTGTCCGAAACAATCCAGTGCAGTGGCTTTTGGTAAAACATGTTTTAAAGACTGAATGTTTGCATTTGTCCAGTTTATTGTCAAACAAGTTTAACTTGTAATAACAGCTCATATCTGACATTTAAGTTACAGGCCATGCTAAATCTGAGTCTGCATTCCTTTCTTGAGATTGCTGCACATTTGAGCTTCTTAGCAATCATGTCTGTCACTCCATACTGTTAGGTCAGCTAAATGTTTCAAGTAATTTAAAACAATCTTACCAAAAGCCAGAAAAGATTTTGTTATATAGAATTTTTTTTCTTGAATTCCTTATGAAATTTAGCACAAATTCAGTGCAATGTATTAGTTTTCATTACCACTGGTAATGAAAGCTAACAGTCTTCTCCCACGTATGAAATCACAGAAGACAATTTCCATTTGATCCGAGTGGGAGACCTGTTTAGAGTATGAGGAGTATGATCTGTAATGATGCAGTAACCAATTCAATGATGAATTGTACCGTGATTATTTTTAATTTTCTGAAGCCCAGTCTGTGTGAGTTTTAATGTATTTGGAGAAATTCCTTCTGGGTGGCGTACGTATCAAAGCTGTGATACAGCAGATGTTAGCATGTTAGGAAAAGCGCAGGCGTGTCTGACAACTTGAATGAAGGCGTTTTTTTCTGTTCAGATGTACCAATATGTCTTAGACGTGTGAGCCAGTGGGGAGAATAACAGGACTCTGAAACTGAACCAGCCATTCTTTAATTTTCTTGTTTACGCCTGTGCTTTTCCTCTTGTCACATCAAAAAGCCCACGAATGAAGGGCGTTAAATCTCTGCCTCTGAAAGTGTCTGCACTTTTGTTTTGTTTTTGTTTTTTTCAAAAGATCGGGAAACTTTATTACCTTATGTTTCACTCAGGATTTTGATTTTGATTTAACCTTATATGCACCTATGTCAAGATTTTGCAAATGAAATCATTCCCGTGTACACTACATTCTTCTACCGTTGATTGACCCAAAGAAGAACATGTGAAGTGTCGAGTTGAAGTCATTGACATCTGGTTTGATTCTACCACATGTGCCTGAGATGAAACCTTTGATTTTTTTTTTTGATTTGTACATATGTATACAAATGATTGATCTGACCTTTGTTTTCATGTGTTCATATCCTTACTGGGAGAGACTTTGTGAAGAAAAAAATGAGAACAAGATTATTCTAATATCCATAGCACAGGAGCACACGTCCATGATCACTTCTGAGTGATCTAAGAAACAACTCCATCAGTGTCAATTTAGGAAATTACTCACTCTGATTCAGCTGTACATGTATTAAATTTAATATGGTAAAATGAACCATGTTAAACTGTGCAATTTTACCTTTTTAACATGTTTTATAATGCTATAAGTCACGTTTTAATTTACAGGCAGGTTTACTGCCAACATCTGGGACTAGCAGGAAGAAAGCAATAATAAAGGTAAACTCCACTTCAGATTTTGCTGCTCAAGCAGTTTGTCACTAACGCAAACATGTACCACCATTCAGAAAGACCATCAGACTCGCCTTAACTACAGCTCCCGAACAATATTAAACTTCTACTTCTGACACGTGGGGATGGTGGAGGCTCTAACTGTAAATGGAAGATTTCAAACTTTTTGTGGCACTTTTAGTGGCCTAAATGTCTGAATGTGATAACAAATGCAAAACAATGAAACTGCAATTTGTGTTATAGTGAGAAGTAGATTACTGAACCTGTTGCAGCTGCATCCAGCACAGTCCATCTCATATTAAATCATCTGGGATAAAGGGGAAAACTTATTTCCTTTAAATAAACATTAACTTAAGACTCAAAGTGCATCAGTCAACCAAATTGTATACAGTTTTTTCAGACCTTTGCACCAAAAAGATGCCTGATAATATATTAACGGTACAGATGCATTTCACAGGAGTAAAACTTTATTTGTACTCCTACTGTAAATAGGAGGCAATGGTAATCGTCACTAAAATACATTTACCAGTTAAAAGAAGATGCATGTAGATACTGCTGGGTCCAAACTGAGGATGTACTAGAAATATGTATTTTAAGCAAATAAGGTGGTCTGAACAGGGAACTAATCAGCTGTATAAGCTTGAATAATAATCTGAAATGTAGGACACAGGTTTGATTCATTTATTTACAAAGTCACAGTAAAAAGAACACTGAGGGAAAACAGGAAAAAAACAGATTAGTCAACAACGTGCTTATTAATATTGCTACAGGACAACAGAAAGGAAAGGCATGCATGACAAAATCTAAGTCTAATATAAGAATCACACTAAAGACTCTAAAAAAACAACTGAATGATATGACCACTATTGGAGAAAAGAGTCACAAACATTCACTGTTGAGAATAAGCCTAAAATGTATTGAATAAATAAAAAATGTCAGCCAAAACTGAACAAATCTGAACTACTATGAAGCTCAAGAAAGATATGAGCCTGGAATGTGACTATTAACAATTCATTTCTAGCAGACCAGCCCTGTAATCCACATAACACTGAAGCCTCAGTCTGAAGCCGGGTTTCATTTTAACCAAATCCTAACACACCTGAAGATTTAAAGTAGAGCACATCCTGTGTCGCATTTGATTGGAATGAAAACATGATACTTGTTCCCATTATGGTACTCGGCGCTGCTATGAACAGTGATAGTCTACTTTGGAAAAATTTAAAAATTTGAAGATTTCCTTCTCTATCAGACAATTTAAGCTCCGCATTTTGGATGTATTAAAAAGTACAAAACAAATAGAAAATATAAGCCCTTACCTCCTTAGATATATGCCATTTAAACCCCTGCCTCTTCATATTACAAGAGTTTTTAAAAACCCACAAAGGTAACCTATGCACACACAAGTAGCACAAATTAATTCAGTGCTTGTTTAATCTACTTCCTGGGAGGTGGCGGGCCAGGGGGAGGAGGTGGAGGTGAAGGAAATGGGTAGGGCGGTTGCCCCATGAAGCCCATGAGTGGGGGCTGTGGTGGAGCAAACTGCTGAGCCATCAGGGGCTGCGGTCCCCCTGGTGGTGGAGGAGCCTGGCCAAACTGACCCTGCGGCTGACTCGACTGATCCTGACCTCCACTGCTGCCGGACTGGCCTCCACTGCGAGAATTGTAGCCGCTACCACCGCCGCCGCTGTTGTAGTTCTGGTACTGATCTGCGCCGGAGTTGTAGTTGTTTCGGTGATCCCGGCTTCTGTCCCTGTAGGAGGAAGAGGAGGAGCGGTCTCCATCGCGGGTGTTGCGGCTATCGCGGCTGTCACGGCTGAAGCCGGCGCGACCGTCTTTGCCACCACCGCCTCCAGTGGAGCGCATGCGCCGATCACACTCCTCCTGGTACATCAAGTTAGGGTTGTTGGAGTTGCTGCCACGGTAACGCATTCTGCCACCTGAAAAAAAACCAACAAATTCACAATCATTCGTCATATCCCACTTAATAAATTTGATCTCAACTTACTAAAATCAAACATCTGTTCTGTTTGACTGGGGTAAAAAAGTGGAACAGTCCTTACCGCCACCTCCTCCACGGCCTGAGTCCACAAGCTGAAGAAGTTTAGGATTGATGGCTTGGCGTGCTTCCTCCAGCACCCGGACAAGATCTCGAGCCTGACGCAGGTTTCCTGGGGTGAAGAAGGTGTAGGCTGTGCCCTTGTTGGTACTGCGGGCCGTACGTCCAATACGATGGACATAATCCTCAGAGGAGCTTGGATAATCATAGTTGATGACGAACTTGACATCCTCCACATCTTTTGGATTAAAACCATTTTAACAGCAAGGGAGAAAGTAAACACATGAGAATCTCAAGAACAGAAAAAGGCTTCTGGAGAAATAAAGGGATTTAATTTTAGCCAAATATATGATTTCAATTAAATATTTTTCGTTTGCATTATTAAGAAGATATCTAAACAAACTACTTACCTGCTTATTTAGACACCGTGCAAAAGTCCACATGACTACTCATCAAATCACATTCAATTATGACCGAAAAGTGGCTTTCATGCTCAGCTGATATAAAGTGAGCAAGGTGTTGAAACCATGATTGAGATTTGTGAATTTCACATTGTTATTACTGGTCAGAATGTGTGAGGACAAGGAGTCTGTTTCTCATTACAGAAGATGTGGGGCTCTGACAGCACTGCTGCAATAAGTCTCCCTTCTCTCCTCCATTGTGACAGGGGGAAGCCATTTCATCAACCATTATCTGCTACATAGGAATAACAATGTGCCGTGACTGAATAATACTGATTTTAATGAGCACTAAGGCAGTGCCTGAATGTATGGTGAGCTCATGGAGGAGTTAGGACAAAGGGGTGGTGAGGTACTTACCCCCTTCATGTTGTTTTTACAAAGGTAGTCAGTCCCCCCTGATCAGTCCTGGTTCACAGGGAGGGGCTGAGGGAGAGGGAGACAGGATTCCTCCCTCACCTTCTGCTCACACAAGCAACGTCAGACGGGAGCAGAACCATAAAATCTCCAGAGACACACACACACACACCCACACACACATATACACAAACACACACACAACGGGTGGTTCTGTTGCTCTCTCGCCGCATTGCAGGGCCCTCCTCAGACCCTGGCCAGGACTGGATCCAGACGAGCCCGTCTATCTCTCTCCTGTCTGTCTGCTTTTTGGGACGGACCGATGGGCAGACATACAGGAACCTCAGGCTGCTCCCAAGGAAGGCTCGTTGGATTTACAAACTCTGACAATACTGGGCAGGGGGGATCTTTTTTTTAGTCGAATAAGAGGGGATGTAATCCCTCTAAAACTAGCAAAGCTTCTACTTTAACATGAATGAGGGGGCAGTGACAGCAGCGCAGATTGTTACAGCTGCCGTGCGCTGCCAAACCCTGAGAGGAGAAGAGGGGAAAAGAGAACAAGGATTCGGTCATAGGAATTTTGGAAAATTAAGACACTTTCACTTATTCCCCCCTTCTCAGATTATCCTGTCAACAGATTAGATGTCAAAGTGTACACCATAGCATTCCTCCTAGACTATCTATTCGAGGATCCGATAAAGCTGTTTTGTTCTACACATATGCATCTGCAAAACACAGCAAACTTTAACATTTTGCAGAATAATACCAAGAAACAACTACACAATTTATCCTTTAATGTTTGGAGAAAAGGTGCAACATCCTCAGCAAATTAGTACTGACACCACAAAGGAGACATAAGAAAAGGTGCACAGGAGCATCTGTCCCACACACCCCTCCTTTCAGGCAGCGTGCCAAAGAGCCCCGTTTGAAGGAAGCTTTTAAACTGCAGTAACAAGAAACAGACTATAAACCCAGTGGACCAGAGGGCCTGCAGCCTACATACTGGACAAAATGGTCCATTAGACTGTCAGGTTATAACAGTTAAGGGCGGGTGCTTTATACAGACTGCTGATTTATTTCATTGTTTATCACTAAGTTTGTTCCTATTATCCTTCAGTGTATTTTCACATTTGTGGTTAACTGCAGTGCTACAATATAAAATTACTGATGTGTTATTCTCTGTAAAAATTCCTGTAACTATAATGTACTTACTTCCTGTTTAATTGACACACATTAATAAGCTAACTAAGATTTACACAATGTAATTGGTTAATGTAGACATATCTATTAACTCCTGCCAAGTTAAATCTTTAAATAAAAAAAATGCCAGACATACTAAAGGAGCAGAGTTTAACTACATGTTGGTACAGAAAAGGTTAAAACATTTTGGGAAAGTGTGCCTGAAAAAAAACAATTTCAAAATAAATGTCACTAGAGCCAAAGCTTTTTCTACTTGATCTGTGACCACAAGTTTCGTTATAGTTTTGCATTTTACTTTTTGATATGTTCGTGAGTGGATTTGCTCAGTGAAGCTTTTTTTTTTCTGAAATTTTTTTTGGTTACATTTACATTTTATTAGTTTGAATGTTAGTTTTAATCTTTTTAAGTATCATTAACATGAAGTGTAACTGTCAGGGGCAACATTTAGGAAGATTGGAAGATGAGTTCAATATAAACACTGACTTGCAGTCATATAAATATCCTATGTTTCAATG
>VUQK01003734.1:8627-38022 GCA_015106715.1 Bujurquina vittata | reverse complement strand
AGGGGCTGGGGGGGGGCTTAGGTTGGCGCGGGCCTTCCTTGGGGGGGGGGTGGTTTGGGGATAGTGGTTGTTGTTTGTTTGTTTGTTTGTTTTTTTTTGGGGGGGGGGGGGTTAAATGCATGTTTGTGTATATACAGTTTTTGTATATACAGAATTTTTTTCTGATCAGTACTTACTGAAGTGACTGAAAAATGTTATCCCTCAGTCAATACTTTGATTGACTACTGAATTGTACAATTTTCTTTTTAAGCATTGAAATCTTTTTTTATATCCCCTTTATTGAAACAAAGCTCTTACTGATTAAAATAATTATTCCTTGCAGATGACTGGCATATATGACTCAAGTCGGGGACTTGTTAAAATAGGCCCATGCAAATGGTCTGAGAATCTAGATCTTGCCTTCTGGTTGTCACAGAATGATGACACAATTTTAAAGGTAATGTTAACTTGAAGTGTCTTTTTAAAAGGTCCACTGTTTTTCAATTATTAACCAGTGCAACAAAGGTTTTTCCTGATGACTTTGGTATTTCTTATCTAGTACCTGTCCACCTCTCCGAGGGCTGAGCCGCCACACTTTGTCCAGCACATGAAGTCCACCATTCAGTTCCTTTTAGACCACCCCAACTCCGATAGCCTGTTCCCAGGGGGTCAACCACAGCTCTACCACAGGACTGAGACGGGGGACTGGGAGAGGGTTGTCCGGTAATAGAGTCTGACTCTTGTCTCTCACTGAACATTAACTGACTGAACTGACTGAACTCTCAGCTCAGTGGGATGCACTGTGACCCTTTCATCTAATTTCTGTTCTTTGTTTATTGTGTCTTAACATGGAGCTTACCTTCACCTTGAACATACATCTGTTGAATAGATCTCCTGGCTCATCTGGCTGGACCAGTGGAATGAGTCCAGGTAGTGTGTTCATGCCTCTAACAGCTTTTCCCAACCTCAGGACTTCATGTGAAGTCTGTTGTATTGCATCTAGTTGAGGATGATGCCCTGCTGCTTTCTATTTTGATTTATAAAGGAAATAATTAACATTTTTGTCTCACTATGTGTTCAAGTGCTGAACCTTTCCAAGTCATGGGTACCGTTTATATTAGTCAATCATTAAAATCAACACAGTCAGTTGTTTCAAGCTCTGATTGATTTTCTCCTCAGCCAAAGTCAGAAAACAGTGGGTAAAGGATAAGAAATCAATGCTTTGGAAACCTGGATACGATCTTTGGTTGCAGGTTAAATGTGTGTATTGCTCTGCTGGTAAAGAACAATTACAGAAGGCAAACAGTTATTTTGATGAATGATTAAGTTCTTCAGTTTAATAGTTTATTTTTCTTCTAAAAGTGCACCTTCCTGATGAGATATATTTTAATCATAAACTACATTGTTTTTTGTACACTTGGCTAAGAATGTGTTTGCTTTACAAACTGCATGTGCGCGTGTGTATGGTAGTCTTCACCATTGTGGATTCTTGTTGAATGGAACAAAATGGGATTTTCCTAGTTTTTCCAGATAAAAATATAATTTATGGCCTTTTCATCAGTTATGTTTTTTGGTTTTAAGGTGCTTAAAGAATTCAGTGTAACTTGTTGCAACTTCTGCACATGCTGTATTTGTTGCTGAATAAATGTAAATGAGGAAATATGCTTTCATATACTTGTATTCTCAATGTTCAGAGTGCAAAATTACATTTCTGGTTCATGATTTTCATGGGCTTGGTCCAGCGCCATTTGAAAAAGTATAATTAGTGTGTATTGTGGGGTGTGGCAGGTCTTCAGTCTGTCGCAGGGCTAACACAGACTCACAACCATTCACACATCACATTCACCCCTATGGTCAATTTAGAATCACCAATTAACCTAACCTTACTAACTGCATGTCTTTGGACTGTGGGAGGAAGCCCATGTACCCAGACAAAACCGACCCAGACAAAGGGAAAACATGCAAACTCCCAGGCCAGATGGTGGATTTGGACACAGGACCTTGCTGTGAGAAAAGTGCTGACTAGCGTGCTGCGCCATTATAGAACATATCCCTACATGACGAGGCTCCTTCTTCCTGCTCCTGCAGATGTGCTGAGACTTTATTCCAGCATTCCACCTCTCTGTTCTGAACATTGGCCTTTTCCATGCTCTAATTTTAAATCCAGAGGAGACCACGCTTTGGAGGTTGTAGCGCCTAAACTTTGGAACAGCCTTCTTCCCTCCACTCGGTCGGTTAAATCAATGATTCATTTTAATTTCAGTTTAGCTTTTCCTGAAAAGTTAAACTGAACTTTGGGTTACACAGAAGGTTCTTTGCCTGTGTATGTACCGGTATGCATGTTTGTATGTACTGTATGCTGGATTATGTAGCGTTCTTACATTTTTGTAAATCCAAAGTGCAATACAGATAAAATTCTTATTACTGCTATAAGAACTGATGAACTGGGGGTGATATATATCAGATATGTTGAAGGCAAATAAATCAGTACTGAATTATATTGATTAAAGATCAAATGTCTCAAATTTGACTCATTTGGTCATATAGGAAATCTGTATCTGATTTTGATTTTGATGATTAACGATTACTACTCTTATAAATTTTATCCTATTAAGAAGCTTTCCCATGGGGTGCCAGAGACACTTGAATAAGGAAATAAAAACAAAGTCTTAGTCTAAAACACCAGAATTTGTGATAGTTTGCTCTTATTTGTTTTCCTTTGGCTGGTTTGATTCAATTAATATGTGTTCAGCTCTTCTTCTTTCAGCTGCTCCCTTTTGGGGTCACCACAGAGAATCATCTGCCTTCATCTCACCCTATCCCTAGCATCCACTTCTGTCACACCAGCCCTAATATGATGCAACTAAGGGGATGTAATTTAGTTCATTTACTCAAGTACTTCCCTGATGCAAAGTGTACTTTAGCATTCCTGTCTTATTCTGTCTCTATACTTCTACTTCACTATATTTTGGGTGCAAATATTGTACTTTGTTCTCCACGCTATTTATTTTAAACATTTAGTTACATATTCTATTTGTAATTTTTAAAGCTACTACTAATTCAGCACTATTATGATAGACCAAGCGACCCAGTTACATATTTAAAATTGTTATGTAAACCAGCTTTCTGCTCTGATCAAATATTCTGATTCCCACGATGACCCCCTTTTTGTTTTTGTCTCCCCTGTTTGATACAGGTTTAAAAACATAGACTCGCCCCTGTCTTGTTATTATTATTATAAGTAAGTCAGAGTGAAAAGTGTGATTTTTAATTTGCACCCGCGATAGCCTAACAGAGCCTTTCTCTGAATGGACCCTGTTATTACCGTCTCATTTTCTGTACAGAACATTTAAGTTTAAAGTGGCTTCATATCGGTTTCGCTCCTCAGAGGCTGAATGTATTAGTCACGCATAACACACCTTTATTAAGGGAACCCGGATGTATACATTTCAGACACTGTTACCACATTTATGGAGTTGTAATACCTGATTGTTCAGGAACTGTCTCTTGTGATAAGCTAACGCAGCCTCGGTGAAACTGACACAAGTAGCGTTGAAGGGGCGGGGCTGACGCGTCTCAGCCCCGCCCCTTCAACTCATTTATGTATTTGTGTTACGTAAAAAGGGGCGTAATAGGAAACGAGTCTGGCTCCGGTGGGAGCAGGCTGCCAGTCCCGAGCCGGCTGCTTGTGGATGCTGTCTGCCAAGCAGATGTCCTAGCTAAGATTTTATGATTTTATAATGCAAATTACACGAGAAACGTAGACACTGTGTCGGAGATGAATATTACGTATGGAAATTTGGGATTTGAGATATAGAGCAGTTTTGTGATGTGGAGGAGCCTCAGAGAGAGTATCAGTATTTATAGCTAGCACATTAAAGTCCGCCTGTTGGTGGTAAAACACGCTTGTACTTGATTCCAGGGGGGTGACGGCGGGTAAAATAATGCTAAAGCGGTTTTTAAGATATGCCCGTCGCTTTCCGTGGGTTACCAACGTGACACTGTATGGGTCCCTGTTCGCCGGGGGGGACTTCGTCCATCAGTGGTTCTCTGGGAGGGAGAAAATCGAGTGGAGACAAACACGCAACATCGCTGTGGTTGCTTTTGGTTTTCATGGAAACTTCAATTTTTTCTGGATGCGTTTCCTGGAGAGGAGATTTCCCGGGAACTCCGCCGGGATGGTGATGAGGAAGCTGTTCCTGGACCAGACCACGGCGGCGCCCCTGGCCACCAGCGTCTTCTACACAGGTCGGTGGGCTGTTGGAGGCACACGCTGCAGGCCTCCTGACGGCAGTTCATGTCACAGCAGATCACCTGTCAGTTTATAACCAGACCTAAGCCCTCTCTGTGCTCCTCTCATGTTGCGGAAAGATCAGCAGTTCATTGCCTTGTGATACAAACTAGCAGAGGTCATGTGAAAGACATGACGGAGTAGATTAATACAACTTACATGCTGTGACTGATGCTCCAAGCAGATGCTGGTCTATTGCAGCAGAAATAGAACTTGAAGTGGTTTTATCATTTACTTGACCAAATACATTTTGTTCATCAAATGGCTAAAAATAACAGGACACTGCATAGGTTTAATTCTTTAATTACATGTACTCAGTTCTTAAATGTAGGCACTCCCCAAGAGCAGTGCATTCAGAGCCAGGAAAAACCCAGATTTTGGTGTTAATGTTGCCCAGTATGTGCTGATATCAAAACATAATGCAGAAAAAAATATGTTTGGGGGGGTAACTTAGAGATGGTTTTATTAGATACTTTGTCTGGCTTAGCAGTTCAGTTGTTTACTATCACTACTGAAGTGGGGTGGACTGGAGTCTATCCCAGCTAGCATAGGGCGAGAGGCAGGGTACACTCTGGACTAACACAGAGGACAGACAACCATTCACACTCGCATTCACATCTACAGCCAATTTACAGGCACAAATTAATTTAACCACGTTTTGATGTAGTTAGCAAAACTAAATTTTTTTTAGTGAATAATGGACCAATAAATGCAAGACAGACTAAAAAAAAACGTATTCAACAGACGAGATTGGAAGCAAGACTCACATATTTAGATAAACACTTAGTTGGCACAATCCGTTAGCTCAGGAGGTTAGAGAAGGTCAACTACTCAATGGAAGGTTGCTGGTTTGATCCCTGGCTGCTCCAGCCTGCATGTTTGGGCAAGAAACTGAACTCCTTGTGTGCTTTAGGTAGAAAGCGCTTAGGCATTGAAAAAAGTGCTTCTATGAATGGGTGTGAATGTTGTATAAAGTGCTTTGGATGCTCAAGTAAAAAAGTGCTATATATAAGAATCAATGGATTTACATAACATGGGCCTCTCTGACTCACTACAGAGTTCAATCCTTAAAATCTCTGGTATCCCTTCCTGAATGTGCCTATATAGGAAGAGCACTTTTACTCTATAATACATTGTTTCTGGATTTAAATTTTGTAAAATACTGTGTATTTATATCATGCAGAGACCTTACACCTATTAGGGTTTAAATCTAAATAATTTGTAAAATACGTGTTAATTTATGCCTACCAATAATTTATAAACTAACTGGTTTATTATTGACTATATGGTTTCTCTTTTTAAAAGTAATTCAGTAGTCGGTGCAGTGCAGTCTGAAGCAACTAAATAAATGCCACAATGATCATGCAAAAAAGTGTCCATGGGGTTATTGTACTGAAAATCCTTTCACGAGAAAATGTAGCAACATGTGTTTTAAGAAATAAAAGAATGGAAAAAACAATTATTTAATATTTTTACTGTGTAACTATGTTGTCTTCTTGTGATGTCCATAAATCAGTCAAATCTCATGTGTCTCCAGCTGTCAGTTTCTTGGAAGGCAAAGAGGACATCATGGAAGACTGGAGGGAAAAGTTTCTGAATACATATAAGGTGAGTCTGAGTAAGCAAAGGCTGTTCTTCTAAAGCCGTGGCAGTGCCTGAATCAAAACAGAAGAGTCCAGTGTGTCCTGTGGTCATATTCAAAAATGATGCTCAGGGTATTCTCCACATCCAAAGATTTATGCAAATGGATTATCTTGTATAATTTGACTTCTCCCGATGGACTTACCTAGCTCTGATTTTGTGCTTTGTTTTGATGTCATCTCAGACAGGGTTAATGTTCTGGCCATTCATGCAGGTAAATATCACCATCAAATCGTCATAAATCATCTTATGTGCATGCATGTGTACCATGACTTTTGGGAACTATAGTAAAAAAAATTCCCAAATTGATTCAGAACAGATTTAGAGCTTTCAGCCTGGATCATCAACTCTGGAGAATGCTGGGAAGAATCAGGCCATTTCTCACATGAGCACAGTCAAAGATTACATCGGCTTGGTGCTGAACTGTTTAGTGTCGGGTCCTGTCTGCCAATCATTTGTGTTCTCACATGCAGGCAAGTTGGCTAATGTCTGTAAAAGTTCAGGGCTGAAGTGCATGTAAAAAAACTAATTTCAGGACCTAAACAAAATTACCTCCAATGAATTTATTTACACTGTAATGAATTCAAAAAGATAAACTAGGAATAATGCTTAAAATGTATGACTTACCCAAAGCAGAGTACAAGAAACAAGAACCGAGTTTAGATGGGTTTATAGATCTGCAAGTATGCCGTGTCTGCTTCGGTCTATTTGACCTAAATTTCATCAAGAGAAGACCAAAAGAGATACTGGCATAAATCAAAATCTATACTGTAAGATCAGCAAAGGTACAGCTATTATAACAAATATTAAGCGGAAAATTGGACTATTTATACACATGGGTTAATCAGGGAAGTGGAAACCGCTGGGGAAATGAGATACAGGTGTAGATAGTTAGGATAATCACAAGCACAGGAAGATGAGACAGAGGAGGGAACTGAGGGTAACAATGAAGAAATCAACCAAAGTAACAAACTCAAAGTAGAAACTGAAAGTGAATACTAACCAAGAACACAAAAATAGATCCTCATCTAAACAGGCATCCAAAATATACAATAAAACTAAAGTTCATCATACTGTGGATCAGTGGAAAAACAAACACAGGATCACAAAATGACAGCTTATTACTAGAAGCCCTCAAAGGAAAAGCGGAAATAAAAGACCCTACAATATCACAAAAAATGATCAAACTCGTCTTTTAGAATAAAGAAACGGAAGCAGGAAAAAATAGAATAATACAAGCTAAACTCAAAAAAATTCACAAAGAAATTCTAGACTCATAAACAAAACCTACGAACCGTGACAGATTATGTTGACAACCACCTGTCTCGTGATGTCCTGTGTTTCTCACCCACTACATTTGTTCCAGCTGCCATGCAGATCACTTTGTCAAGTAGCGCTTGCCCTTTTATCAGCATTATTTAGAAAGGTATGACATAACAGTGACATAGATATTCTCTAATCTCTATTTCTCTCAGTATCTGAACTTTGCCTTGGTGCCTCTGTATGTGCGGACCACCTTCACTGGCTGCTGTGCCTTTGTCTGGGCCACCTTCCTGTGCTTCTCACGTCAGACCGGTGACGGCACAGCTGGTGCTGCACTGGCGTGGATATTCCCCCCTCAAGACAATGAAGGAGAATCTACAAAAGAAAAAGTAGAATCTAATGACAAGGTGGATGCTCTCAACAAGGGAACAACATCATTTAAACCCATACAGTAGCAGAAAACATCAGCGCGGCCAATGGACTGCAGCCTAACTCAGCTGATGTTTTACCAACACTGCCAAGGTCAAAGACTCACTGCGGTCAGACTGAAAATGTATATCCTCATGATGCTGCACGGTGCAAAAAAAGCCTCCAGCACATTGAATGTAAATGCAGTATATTTTTATTATTTATGCAGCATGGCAGCTCTGTCAGTCCAACTTATCCATTCCACAGTGAATTATGACCATTGGTTCTTTTGTTAATTTTTATTAACGCAGCCTTGTGTTTCACCGGCAAGGTCCTTTTTTTGTTTGTTTTTTAAGCTTGAACATGATTTATGAGGTCTTCCGTCATATGACAGTGTCAGAAGTTGAGATGATGTGACTTGCATCAAAGTGAAAAACTGAATAGTGTAAAAAAATAAGAATTTCCACCATGTGGAGTGGCAGCTGATTTATTAGCTTAATCTTTTAATTAATAATAAAGTGATCGAAGGCTTCTGATTTGGTGACCTCAGAATCTCATCTCTGCTTTGTGCGGATGATGTGGTTCTGTTGGCTTCATCAGGTGGTGGCCTCCAGCTTGCACTTGAATGGTTCACAGCTGGATGTGAACAGGCAGGTATGAGAATTAGCACCTCCAAATCTGAGGCCATGGTCCTCAGCTGGAAAAGAGTGGAGTGCCGACTCCAGGTCAGGATCAAGTTACTGGCCCAGGTGGAGGAGTTTAAGTATCCTGAGGTCTTGTTCATAAGTGAAGGGAGAAGGGAAAATTTGACTGATGGTTTTGGGCTGCTGCAGTGATGCAGATGCTGTACTGGTCCATCATCGTGAAGAGAGCTGAGCGTAAAAGGGAAGCTGTCAATTTACTGAACGATCTACATTCCTACCCTCATCTATGGTCACTAGATTTGGGTACTGCCCAAAAGAACAAGATCAAGATACAAGCAGTGGAAATTATCTTCCTCCGAAGGGTGGATGGCCTCTTCCTTAGAGATAGAGTGAAGAGTGCAGTCATTTGGGAGGGACTCAGAACAGTTGCTTGTCCTCCACATCGTAAGGGGCCAGTTGAGGTGGTTCGGGCATCTGACTACAATGCCTCCTGGGCGCCTTTTGGGTGAGATGTTCCGGGCATGTCCTACCGGGAGGAGGCCCCCGGGGTAGACCCCAAACACACTGGAGAGATTATATGTGTTGGCTAGCCTCGGAAAACCTCAGTGTTCCCCGGATAAGCTGGACGAGGTGGCTGGGGAGAGGGACGTCTGGGATTCTGTGCTTAGGCTGCTGCCCCTGATACCGCACCACGAACAACCGGAAGACAATGGATGGAATAATTTGAGTAACATTTTAAATGTTTAAATCTCAGGTTGAGCTTTTATCATTGCCTGATCGCTAAGAAGCACCTGCAGTGCTTCCATTATACTTTTTGGTACGTGATGTGCCAAATACACACAGACATACCCAGGTACCAGTTAGGATTGTCACAATATGAGATTTATACCTCATGATCATATGAAAAATAATTCAGATATTAATGTAGTATCTATAGAAAATTTCTATTAATAAATAATTTAAATTTAAACTAAAAGAAAGTCTGTAACCATAGCTGTACAAAAAGGGAATTTAAAAACCAGTACAAATTATCATGTGTGATACATTACTATTATAATTTCTGTTTTAAATGTCACTATTGTTGTCAAGACATGGTTACACTAGTACCAGCAATATGTTGTAGTATAATATGCCTTTGTGTTATCAATTTATGGCTAGGTAGGTATGGATCCATACTGTTCCTAATACTGTACCATTAAAGCACAAGAAAAATAGCATCAACACTAAAGCTGATCTGGAAATACACTTTTGATTTGCACATTTTACCATCTTTACATTTACACATTGGAATACGGAGGTACTGTAAAAGGTTATTCTGCGTTTTTGTCTAATATTGACAGATTGTCTCAAACATCCATCTACTTGAAATGATGAAATGCTGCCTGCCTGTTTTTGTTACCTTTGTTAACATTATACCGCTGCACAGTCTCAAACATCTCTGTAAATGTTATAGATGAACTTGCCTGCTTTGAAATATTAAATTAGACGCCTCTGTCAAGCAGAGGTTTTTTTCCACAGAGTGCAGCTCGGTACTGGAGCAGTTTGTTATGCTATATATAGACTTTAAGAACACACTTCTCTCTTCTGTTTCATGCAGATAATTAACTTTTTCTGTCTGTTTCCATGTATGGCTGGAATTCACAGAGATGCAATTCTGCTTTTCTGGTATGTTTAAGCCCAAAATATAGTTTGTACAGTAATTATTTATTCATTTGCTTGCATGCACAGGCTACCTGACTATAATATTTGATGTGTCTCACAAGACTAAATTATTGCTGTTGATAACATATTAATACATAAAACATCACAGGAAATGAGGTGTACAGAAACATTTTAATCACTACAGCTGTCCCTTTTTATCAAAAATCCTTGTGTACGCTTCTTATCAATAACTTCCCGATTCTGTGTACTGATGAGCTACCCTGGAGCTGAAATGTCAAAGTGGTGAATATTTGTTTTGTTTCTATCTGTGTACTACTTTTGCACAGTCAGAAACTTTGGTTACTTTTGATTGGTTTTGTTATCACAGGGAACCAATGGCTGTTGTCGACTGAAAACACATCTGCATTACTTGCTCTAATTGCTGAAGATATAAATAATTGTTGAATAAATGGAAATCATCTCATTAATTTATTGTGCTTTTTTTCTTTTTAGGTACATAGTTGTAGCTACGCAAAAGAAATGCACATAAACGTGCTCATTCTTGTACCTAGAACAGTGTAACGTTGAGCACCCTCACAATTTTCTTTACAGATAATACCCTTTCTGCCAAAAGGGGGCTTTTGTCTTTTTTGACTTGAACTAAAAAAGAAAAATCACTCATTTACCATTTAGATGGAATATATACTGCTCTAAAAATTTAAAGGAACACTTTGAAAACACATTGGATCTGAAAGGGGGGAAAATCACATGGATAGCTATTACTGATATGGACTGGGTAATGTGTTAGGAATAAAAGGATGATCATTTGATGGAAATGAAAACGATTAACTTGCAGAAGGCTAAATTCAAAGACGCTCCAAAATAGGTGGTGTCATAGGGGATCCCCTCCCATTTCTGGACCAGGGCATCACTAAGCTTCTGGACAGTCTGAGGTGCAACCTGGCAGTGTTGAATGGGCCAAAACATTGTGTCCCAGAGGTGTTCTGTTGGATTTAGGTCAGGCAAGGGTGGGGGGGACAGTCAGTGGCATAATTTCCTTCATCCTCTAGGAACTGCCTGCATACTCTTGCCACATGAGGCTGAGCATTGCTGTGCACCAGCAGGAACTCAAGACCCACTGCACTATAGCGTAGGGTCTGACAGTGAGTCCATGGATTTCATCCCAAGACCTAATGGCAGTCAGGATGCTGTCCCTGTAAGCCTGTAAAGGTCTGTGTGTCCCTCCATGGATATGCCTCCCCAGACAGGCCCATCAACAAACCACTCATGCTGAACACCGTTAAGGCAGCATAACATTCTCCACGGCTTCCCCAGATCCTCACGTTTCACGCCTGTCACATTCAGGCTCCACTGTGCCCAGCAGTGAACACAGGGCCTACTTGAAGACATCATGTACTAGCCAAATGCAAAACTAGTGAAAAAAACAGTCAGAAAAGATGAGGAGGGGGAGAAATGTCAGCGGCATCCATGTGTGTGCTTTAGTGGAAAGCTTGTATTGTTAAAGGACAGACATGAAGAAATATATAAATAACATTTTAGATAATAAGAATAGGAAAAAGAATACATTTTAAAAAATTGGTAAATATTTAAATTAGGTTGTGTGTTTTGTTTTTAATACGTTCTCGATACTAGTGGGCGTCTCCCAAGCCCTCACATCCCTGGCCGCACTGCGCATGCTCCCTACATCCTCTCCATCCCTACGTCAAAGGACTTGAAAGCTCGGACAAAGATGCTCAGCGTCTCTGGTCGCCGGAGCCTTGTCACCGGGTGAAACGGAGTTATCTGGAGGGTCGCACACACACACACACACACACACACACGCGGGAGGACTGCATCGTTTCTCGGTTTCGGCGCGCGTGCACTCCACCGACATGGAACTGAAGAAATCTATATCGGACACCGAGCGCGCGCTCCGGAGCTACGGAGCCGTGTCGGAAACGGCATGGACAACGGACAAAGGTGAGCGTCGTGCACGGGAAAAAAAGCAAAGAAAGACGAGGTGCGTGGTGGGAAACGGGCATCTGTGCGCTCAGCTTGCTTCTGCGTATGTTTCGCTCTCAGGATGCCCCGTCAGCACTTTACATGGTTAAAACGTCATTCATGAAAGGCTTGGGACGGGATCAATAGCGCTGCCTTGGTACTAAAAGGCGCACTACTTCCCTTACGTGCAAACCATGGGTAGCATATTGCGCCCTTTGTTAATGAATTTTAACCACGACAGGTTTCAGGCGCAGCGCATTTGCAAACTTGTGGTCATTTGATTGTGAGCTGATGAGCCTGCAGCACAACCATGAGCTTTGAGGGATCACCCTGCTCCTCTGCTCTAATCAGTGTACACATATTTATGGGAAGAAGCTCAAGAGGCAGCTTTTAAATGTTGTTACTAAGAATATTCCCCACTTTCAGTGATTATTTATGGGATTCATTTTGCAGAGCTGTGCTGGGATGGCTCACAAGTACCAAGAATAAAAGATCACAACTCCACAAATTAAAGGCTCACAATATTGGTCCTAACACAGTTTCAACCAGCTGCAGCCCCCCCCCCCAAACAAAACATTACATTCATGTAATATGTATGTCCTCTGATTTATTATTTGATGTATAAAAGAGTGAACTATCTCAGAGCTCCTGTCTCCTCTTCAAATAGCTTTCTTTTAACCATTTTGTGGCTTCAAATTACTTTTAAATCAAAGTGACACAAAAAAAGAGGAAAATCCTCCCACTAGAAAGCTTGAATCAATAAAATATTTTCTTGGCATTTATGGTTCATATGATGACCCTGAGCGATGAATCCAATTTTATGTCACGTCCCTAACAGAGTTCACGTGTAGTCAATATCACAGATGTTAGATGATAAAAAAAGCAATTTTAATGCTTATAGGATTTGCGCTTTTTTCTACTGTTAATGCACAGTCATGATCAAATCAATCAAACACAAGTTTGTTCACGCAGATTCCCTGTTCTCATGTGATAAAAGGCGTTTCAGTGACAGATGAATGACGAGGCAGCAAAAAATATGACAGACGCGACTACAAAAGTGTCCCTCCTGATTCCAGTGATCATCATCACAGGGGAGTAGGGCGTGAAGAAACTTCCAGATTAAGTCTGAGAAAGAAAATGCAGAGGATATTTTTAGAAACAGAGCCAGTCATTGCTCTCTCTCCCTCTTTCTGCTACGAAGACAAACATACAGGCAGAAAACAACACAGAGGTAAAACAGGCACCTCCCTGCAGGGTTATGTCCATTTATTGGGCAAAGACTACAGGTGTTTGCCTTGCACTTCCTATTTAGTGCCAAGCATCTGGGGCCTTCTTTTCATTTGTTTGTTTTTGTCCCCCATTGGAGGGGGGTGTGGTCCAGCAGCAGTGGATACAGTGTGACTGCAGGATGTGTCGGGGTTGTCTGCATTGGATGTCATGCAGGCGCTGACATTTTCCTGTTGTCAAGCCCCATGTGGCTGCTGCAGTACGCACCATCCTGACACTGAGGGCTGTTTTGGCCTCATTAAGTCATAATCCTGAAGTACACGAACGAGCCAGTTTGTTTTAATGAAACTGGGCTAATTCAGGTGTGGTTTACAACAGCTGGCAATGTGAGGAGCCGTGTTGTTAACTTTACCTGTCTCGGAGGAAAACGCCACTTTTAATCATATTAGTATTTAATTACTTGTAATGTTTTTAATGCTCACTACGTATTAGCAGCTTGTTGGGATCAGAGAGAGCTGATCAGACATTATTGAGCTGGAGCCTCGCCACTTTTAATGGTCTGGTCAGGACTTAATGCAGCTTGGTGTTACTGATGATGGACACGTGGCTGCAAGCGAGATGGGAACGTGTGAGGAAGAACAAGAAACAGGAAGAAAGGACGCAGAGGGGAAAGCACGTAAAACTTTAGCTCGCATCTCGCTGACGCAAACTTTGATTTCGCATCTGCGTCTTTTGTCAGCAGATGTGTTGGATGGTGATTCAACATCAGCAAGGCACAAACAAACTGCGCCCTCCTGTGCAGACTTCTGTCTGCTGTGGTGAGTCAGCTTCATCCTCAGCAAGCATCCATGAAAAGTACTACAAACGCAGACTGCAGTTTGTGTTGCTGCAGGAGGACGGAGGGCTGATCCCGGCCCTCTAATGTTACAGTACACGCTCTGAATAAATCATGTGTCATAGCGGATACAGATGTAAAGAATTGTTTAATCAGGTGTATTATGATGTGGCAGTTGTAGACTGGACCATATGTCCTGTTGTTCACAGCCTGAATGGAAGGAAGGAAGAATCACCGACACTTACAATGCTTGTAATTTCCACGGAGACAAGCGAGTAGTTAAATGGGCAGATAGTGTAATGTGTCTTTTAAGCAAAAGTCTGGGGTTATAGCCTCCTAAAGGGGACCTTTTGTGTCATTTCCAACTCAATATTTTTATTCTTTGGCTCCACTAGAGTAGTTTTGTATAATTAACGATACAAAAAAAAATCCTTATTTACTTTACACTGGGCTCCCCTTTAAGCCCATTGATTGGCTGTCCATTCCAAACAGAAGGTTTGAACAGCAGTTGGGTGGGGGTTCTGTGCTCATAGCCAGAGCTGGGTGCCTGAGATAGCCATATTAAAGACATCTGTTCTCACTGACATCATACAGAACTGTGAGTCGAGACTCACAGGGACTAATAAATACCTCACTCAATTGTGCATATCAATCAATACTGATAAAAAGAGTTTTACAGGACACTAACAGCAGTGATCAATGTGAGCTGGGTGTTTCTGCCTTACCATGCTGGATTTGTTGGCTCTGTAAAAAACAAGGGGACAACACTCCTCATAATGCAACTTCATTCTTTATTGGTCCAACTTCCACAGTTGGTGACCCAGGCTTTCTGTTCCGATGGGGGAAATCAACACACACCACTGTGCTAAACACTTGGTTTCCACACACACGGAGCGTGGCTTTTTCTTACTGGATGGATTTATGCTGTTGTCCGTATGCTTAGCTGCTTCATCAGGTGTTGCAGCATTTGTGCGGTCAGTGCACTGACATGTACAATAAGTGGTTGGTCTGTGTAGTGGCTGCAGTGTTTCTGCATGTTACTGGCAGAGATGGAGTGTGAGGTCAGTTCCAGCTTGGGAAGGAATCAGGAAGAAGCCACAGCTGGTCATCGATTCGTGCTGAAAGTATTTTGTTTTTCTGTCCAGCACTGACAGCCCTCTGGAAAGTACCTGTAATATTTTCTGCTTAATTCCTTTCGTATCAGTGAAAGCGGCAATTTATTCCTGAAGCACTGCTATGATTGTAATCTTCAAATCACCTCACTCAACTACGCACACAGCTTCCTCTCCAAATATCATGCTCTTGGCTGCTGTGATATGAAACGTCACAAGTGAGTTTGCCAAGAAGCTGACACTATGAGAAAGTTTTCAAGGATGAAATGACAGAAATGATGACTTTCTCATGCATATGTTACATGAAATCAGAGGAATGAACAATGTACTATTTAAATCTTTAATTAGATGCGAGCATTGAGCCACTGGAATGTGTAATTGGGCCACGTGTAGTGAGTGTTCTCTGTAATTTAAACCAAGCAAGCATCATTGAACTGTGAATGTGTCCAAAGTGAATAGAAATATGTACGAGACATGTTTATGGCAGTCCTTGTAGGTCTGTCTTCTTTATTGCATTGTTTTTCCTCTGTTTATCTTCCCTCTTCCTCTCAGGTCACTCGGACGTGTCCATGGCAGAGAGCACGATGTCTCCAGAGGAGATCGAGGTGGAGATGGCTCGTATCCAGCGCCTGCGGGAAGTCCTGGTGCGCAGAGAGTCAGAGCTGCGCTTCATGTGAGTGTCTGTGTTTTTTGTAACACCAAAGGTTTACCCTTTTTTTTTTAGCTTACTTTTTAACCAAGATACAGTTAACACTCATGTGATGCAACACAAAGGCATCCATGTTGCTTCCTTCACCTTTACATTAAGCTGGCAGTTTGAAAGCTGCTCAATATTTAGGGAAACTGTCAATTTGTCCATTGATTATTCAGAGGGCCTGGACATGCCTGTAGCAGCTGAATGAGTCATCAACGATGAACTCACCGGCCTCTTAGCTTAAACGTTTATAGATCACTGCTGAAAAAAGTTTAAACAGCATTATATAACTGTCCAGTATTATTTAAAAAAAAAAACTGAAAATGGAAATACAAGCCTCAGTTTGTTTTTATGCAAAATTCTATCAATATTTCTCACCACTGAACTGTGTATTTTGGGGGTTATGGCATGTCTAACATCCACACTGTGATGGTTGAGGTGTCAGATGAAGCTGATGAAGATTTTAAAAATCCCAGTCTCTGTTGCACTGTAACAATATTAGTTCACAAGCCCACTTGCAGGGCTTAATTAGGCCGCCATGCTGCTTATTGCCATCTCTCTGCTGTCTGACCTCACATGCAAGCACAGACACACCAAGTGGCAGATGGAGTGTAAAAGGTTGCTGGAGTCTACAAATACCAGTGAGAGAGTAAAACACAAGGCAGAGGAGGGAGAAAAACAGAGAGAGAGAGAGAGAGAGAGAGAGGGAAGGAGGGGAGAAAGAAAAAAGGGAGGGAGGTGTAAAACACAGTAACAGGGATACATGCAGAGGGAGGAGGAGGAAGGAGGCTATGGATGAGTCATCGTCCTGATCTATCACAAGGAGAATTAAATCTGTGGTAGCTGTCACTGCTACACACACATACACGGTGGCAGGGATTCAGGGTGTAAGAGGGAAAATGCTGAGGCCCCAAGGGTGAAGCATCAGGGTTTCAGGAAGCCCAGAGAGCATGCGGGATTGATTTTTGTTGTTGCGTGTTTTCACACAAACACACTCACTCCTGATGTGTGAGCCTGAGGCTATGAAATCTTAATGACAAGAACAAGAGTGTAGTATATTCAACAACATCCAGCTGATGATGATTATTTAGAGATTAGCACAGAAACAATTTGCTAATGAATTAATAAGTTCAGTGACAGAAATGAATTGAGCTGTGGAAGTCTAATTTATTCTGAATCACAGAAACTATGAGGGTGCTTTGTTGGTCTCTCTTTTAAATGTTTCTATCCAGAGAAGCGATTTGAAGATACTGCCGTGCACTCGGGAAAATTGTGGCAACTGCTTTTGTGTAGCAGAAGTGATAGAATGGCAGCTTTTAAAGATAAAGTCAGAAAATTAGTTGCAGAAAGCGCTATTCTTCCCCTCATAAAGTCTTAATATAAAAAAATGCTGCTTGTTTGATTAGAAAAGCCTTCAAACTAATTATCCTGCAACTGTATGTCAGCTTTTTTCCCCAGGATTCCTTATTATACAATGTAGGTCTGCGTAACGTCATGTCGATCAGATAAATATGTCCAAAATGGAACTGGGAGCGGTTAATAATATCACTTGTGGTTTAATCTGATGGAAGCCAGTGCTTTACTTTTATTCCTCCCTTTTTCTTTTCAGGATGGATGACATTCAGCTCTGCAAAGACATCATGAGTTTAAAGCAGGAGCTAAGGCAGATTGTCGCAGTACCAGGTACAATTAACACTCATTTGTGCATATTCTGCATCCCAACCAGAAGATAAACAACTCAGAACTAACTGTCTTCATGCAGAACTGTTTGGACTCGACCAAAAATAGATCTTTTGACAGAAAATGCTTCTGTTTGCGGCTCACAGGAGGCCCATCACATCTGCGAGCATCATACTGATTTATAGGACGTGTCGTTACACTAAACGATGCAGGATTGATTGTAAGTCTCAGGGACATGGTGGAGTTAAGAGGGAGAGATAAGCATGCACACGCACAGACATCCATGCATCACCACGGTGAAGGAAATACAAGCTGAGGGAGGCGTTCCAGGCAAACAGGCCAAAATGAATTTCAGTAAACACTCATTTGCTTCCTGCATGTTTTCATTGTGCAAAAACAGAATCAAATATTAGCCTATAGTCACTTTCAGTGTTGCCTGTATCAGAAATGCAGCGAGAATGCGCTGAAGTGGTTCACTGACGTCAGCAGCATCACACATAGCAACACAAATGCGTACATGAGGCTATGCATAGAGAGAACCTGGCAACAGGAGGAAAACACGCCTCTTCCAAGAGCATGTACATCATGTGTCAGTGTGTGTCAGTGCATGTGTGCAGGAGGGGCTGGTGCTGTGTTCAAGGATGCACACATAAGCATCAGGGCACAGCACTGACCTGTCAAACAAAGGCTCTTTTTTTTTGTACTGTTTGAACAACCCAGCAGCATGGGCAAAATAATCGAAACACCTTGATAATACTCCAGCACAGTTCTGCAGCGCAGTTGCATACCTGTGCCAAGGCTAAAATTGTGCTCCACAGCTTGCATTAATTGAATCCCTGAATCCAGAAGGGTATCTGGCTCCAGACTAGTTTGATATTTTTTAAGAACAGGGTGTGTATTTCTGGAAAAATTATGTGAAATCTCCAATTTTGTCTTTCCAAAATTCTGGAATACAGATAGACTGCAAAAAATAATACTCTCTACTGTGGGACTCACTTCTGACAGAATTACATCTTTATGCTTAGAAACAAACAAAAAAACACACACAAACCAGTCACACAGCCTCCTTTAAAAGAGATAACTGAAGTGCTGCAACCCCCCCCAAAAAACTGGTATTTAGAAAAGCACTGATTTACCTCTGTGCTCATTTCTGATGGCCGTGTTTGTAAAGTTGTAAGTGCTGATATGATTTGTCACTTACCTATAGTTCCATAAGAAGAACAGCATATCACCCAGTAAATCCGATAGAAAGCAACTAATTAAGTTTTGCCAACATTAATCAGCAGTAACACATCAAAAAAGGCTGCAGAAGCAAACCCTTAGAGTGTATTGAGTTAAATTATGTTTTATTGCTTTTGAACAAAGCTTTACTTCATAGGAGGGAAAATGTTACTTTCTTATCATTTAAATGATTAGTTTCCCCTATAAAATTAATAGGATTGCAATATACTGTAGTGTTCCTTTTATTCTGTCCATTTGCCACCCACTTGGGCTCATTGGTTACACAATCCGTCCCCTATAACCCACCTCTCACTGACATTCACATGTGCCAAAATTGACTTGAGGGGCTTCTGGTATCCCGTTACTTCACTCCAGGACAAAGGGAGTCATGTGACAGACCCAGTTACCTCTCCTGCGCCTGCTCCTCTGACTTTGAATTATGTGACTGAGCCGTGCACCCTTCAGGCTGTCCTGCCCCCTACGAGCTTCGCCTTGAGGCTGCACTGTCCCGTGTTAGAAAAAGCTGATGTTCACAGTCATTTTTCATCCACTTTTTCTAAGTAGCCTAGATACCAGCAGTGCCAGACAGCCTACTTCTGCAGCTGTCTGTGGATGTGTCCTTTTACTGTGTGTGCACGCGTACATCTCATTTGGTCTGTTAGTGTATATTTTTCTGTGCTATGGAGTGTGAAGGTTAGTCTGAGTCAGGACAAAACTGATGTTGCAGAAGCTTAATCCCTCACCCGACAAAACAAACAAACAAAAAAAGGCTCTCGAGCTTTTGCATAATTAAGTGTGTGCCTTATTTGTTATAAATTATATACGAAGCTTAAGGATATATTAAGGATATATTTGTGATGTGAACCGGTGTTAAAGAGAAGCTGACATTCCTGTAAGGTCAGTCTGTCGCTAAGCTGCTGCTGCTTGTCTTATTTTCTTTTATCTTTTCCCCTCAGAGAAAGAAAAAAACAAGAAGCACAGGCAGCGAGAAGAGGAGCTGATCCTGAAGATCCATAAACTGGTGCAGAAGAGGGATTTCTTGGTCGACGATGCAGAGGTGGAGAGATTAAGGTACGGCCCTCCTAAGCACTGAACACAGCTCATATCTGGGATGACGTTTCTGTGAGCCGCTGGCTGTTTATTTCTTCATTTGATGCTCGCAGGACAGTTGAGAAACAGCAGGAAAGAGACTCATTAGAGTAAATGTGTAGCGCGAATGTGAAGATGGCCTGAAGGCGGGGAACGGGGGTCACTTCATCACCACGGCAGTGCCTGCTGTGTGTGTGTGTGTGTGTGTGTGGGACGGTGGCTGACTGATGACCGTGCCTCTGCATTGTCTGCTCCCCCAGATAACCCACAGAGTGTGACACAGATAACGTTGAGATAGGCGAGATAATGGGTTTAAATCACAGCGTGAACAAATCTCTGTGTGACTCAAAAGATTCATTTTGAATCAGTGCTTTCAGATTGTTATGGGTTACTTTGGCGTCACAACCGAAATGAACCTTAAAAGTGGTCGAAATCAATGCCACGTGTAGCACTAGATTGTGCTTCTTGTTTCTTGTTTTCACACTCGGGTAACAGAGCTGCAAACGGTCTTTTATGAAAGACAAACTTTTAATTTTACTTGAAAAACATTTTTTTTTCCCCACCATACCAACCAATCATTCTTGTATCCTTCACCAGAGCATGACAGAAAATGGAGGTCTCATCATTTCTAACTTACATTCATCACTCCATAATATGAGAATTATTAAAAATTAAGTAGTATGATTCTGACTGAGATTACAAGGTTACATTCTGCGCACATCAGTCATTTCATTAGGCATACCTGTTCAACTTGTTAATGCAAAAATCCAACCAACCAATCACATGCCAGCAATTCAAATATTTAGGCATGTAGACATAATCGAGACGACCCACTGAAGTTCAAAGTGAGCAAAAGAGAGGAGAAGAAAGGTGATTTAAGTGACTTTGAACGTAGCACAGCTGTTGGTGCTATGCAGTTCTGAATCTGCTCATCTACTGGGATTTTCCACACAAGCATCTCCACAGTTTACAGAGAAGGGTCCAAAAAAAAAGAGAGAAAATGGTTGAAGTCAGAGGAGAATGGCCACACTGCTTTGAGCTGATGGGAATGCAAAAGTAGCCCAAATAACCACTTGCTGCAAGGAAGGTATGCAGACGAGAATTTCTGAGTGCACAACACATTCAGCCTTGAAACAGATGTGCTGCAGCATCAGAGACACCAGGTGCCACTACTGTCAGGTAAGAACAGGAACACTTTGCACACCAGCACCAAAAATGGACAATAGAAGACGGGAAAAACATTGCCTGGTCTGGTGAGTTTTTATACGCTCTTGGCCTCTTACTACTAATGGAGCGTGGTTTAAACACCAGTTCACCCGAGTATTGTTGCTGACCTTAAGCTTGGTACATCTCTCTCTGTGACTGCAGCCCATAACATTTGTCGTATATAAATTACATGACCTCAATTTTCTCTCATGCTCTGATGATATGAAAATGTTGGCATGTTTGTTGTCATGACCAGAATATATTGGTAAAAGTGAGGTTTCCCCTCAAGTTCTGTGTAAATGCTGCCGTTTTACTTTTGCATATTTAACAGTGGAGCGATATTACTTTAGTTTAGCACACAGAAATACAGTGTGACGACATCTTTTTCACAGACTGCCCTGGGCCTTTTTAAAATACATTTACCACAAAGCAACTCTATTTTCCATACCAGGATCAAATGGCAGTCAACAAAGAAGTAGCGGAAGCGCCTCGCTAAATCTCAGTAAGGAGAGATGATTTGAAAGAACTGAACAGAATTTAGTGAAATGCAGTTTTACATGAAACATTTGTAGTGTGCTATTTTAGCTGCTGTTTCAGGCATGAATGGCATGGCTCCATTCTTGGAGGGCTGCTCAGAAGGTTGTCATCTGAGCCGTCGAGCTGATGTGAGATCAGCTGATCGGCTGGGATTGTGACTGGGAGCTTGATTTATGAATGATTGTTTTTTGTTTGTTTGTTTCTGACTAGTGTCATTTAAAAAAACACGAGTACAGATACTAATGGAGTTGGTGTAGTAAGGTCATGGACACTTGGTGGTGACTGAGAGTCAGAGGGTTAAACATTCACTTGCAGATTCAGTTCAGTATATTGGAAGGCCTGAAAAGGAAGAACGACAGAATCATATGTAAAGA
Source organism: Bujurquina vittata (assembly GCA_015106715.1). Classification (NCBI taxonomy): domain Eukaryota; kingdom Metazoa; phylum Chordata; class Actinopteri; order Cichliformes; family Cichlidae; genus Bujurquina; species Bujurquina vittata. The sequence continues at coordinate 16,179 of VUQK01003734.1, read as the reverse complement.
ACAAGGAGCATGAACAGGAACATAATAGGACAAATACAGTGATGTCAGAAGTGTGAATTAAGTGATTTTGATAGAGGAAAAAGAGGCAGATGTGACAAATAGAGCAGCAGGAATGGCAGATACATATACTAGGATTGAGACAGAAAGGAACAGATCTTCTATTTTGCACTGACATCAGAGCTTCAAAACACAAGTAAATACACTATATTGCCTAAAGTATTCATTCACCCATGTAAATCATTGAGTTCAGGTGTTCCGATCCCTTCTATGGTGAATAAAAACAAGCACACACATGCAGACGGCTTCTACAAACATCTAAGAAAGAGTGGGCAATTCTCAGGAGCTCAATGAAGTCCAGTATGGTACCATGATAGGATGCCATCTGTGCAACAAGTCCAGTTGTGAAATTTTCTCACCGCTAAATATTCCACAGTCAGCTGTTAGCGGTATTATAACAAAGTGGCGACTGGGAACAACAGCAACTCAGTCACATAAAATTACAGAGTGAGGTCAACGGATGCTGAAGCGACTAGTGCGCAGAGGTCAACAACCTTCTACGATCAATCGCTAAAGACCTCCAAACTTCATGTGGCCTTCAGATTAGCTCAAGAACAGTGCACGGAGAGCTTCGTGGAAAAGGTTTCCATGGCCGAGCAGCTGCATTTATGCCTTACATCATCAGGTACAATGCAAAGCATTGGATGCAGTGGGGTAAAGCACATCGCCACTGGACTCTGAAGCAGTGGAGACGTGTTCTTTGGAGGGATGAATCATGCTTCTCCATCTAGAAATCCAATGGATGAGTCTGGGTTTGGTGGTTCTCAGGAGAACAGAACATTGTGCCAAGTGTAAAGTTTGATGGAGGGGGGAATTATGGCGTGGGAAATTTTTCAGGAGATGGGCCCGGCCCCTTATTTCCAGTGAAAGGAACTCTTAATGTTTCAGCATTCAAAGACATTTTGGATAATTTCATGCTCCCAACTTTCCTAACTCTTGGCTTTTTATGATGTCAGTGAGAGCGGATATCACGAATACATGTGTCATGTCAGGCACATAGTTCTGACTGGGAGCACGGATGCTCCACCCACCTGTTGTTAAAACCTTTTGTTTGTAAGGGGCAGCCAGTTAAAACAAATGGAGGAGGAAGGAAACAGGGCTACAACCTTTTAAAAATCTTTAATCGGTCTTGAAAAATGCAAAGTTATGGAAAAAAATGCTTGTTCCAGACAGTTGGTTTTACCCAGTATAAGAGAGATAAGGATTATTTTGAACTGTGAATTAAGCACATTCACTCTCAGAGTTCCAGAATAAAAACATGGAGCTTGAAATGAGCAAGCAAACAAACTGAAGGAATTACTTGATGATGTAAAATTAACACAATGGGTAAAAATCTGCGACAGGGCCATGGTGTTCATTTACTGGCAGTAGCACTGGTTCAGTCAGACAAAAACAGACATTTTCTGAATTACCTCCAGACTAAGATGTGGCTGTTTTGTACCTCAGGGAGCAAGAGGAAGACAAAGAGATGGCGGAGTTTCTCAGGCTGAAGCTGATGCCTCTGGAACAGAAGCTCAGAGTCACACAGAGTGAGTGAGATGTTAAAAATAACTTGTGCACACCATCTTAAAGAGACAAGAGGATTGTGTGTGTGATGATCACTTTTTTCCTCTCTCTTCATGACAAGATCCTCCAAAGCCCAAGAGACAGATCCCCGAGCCACCACCCAACAAACCATCCATCACCAAGTCAGGAGCGGCCATCATTAAAGACTGCTGCGGAGCCACCCAGTGTGCTGTAATGTAACTGGCACAAACCCGTTTATGGCCCCAACCCTGTGTCAGACAACACACTTCTATGACATGACATACATCACTTCCTGTTACTCAGAGAACCACAGTCAACCACCAAACTGTACAGGAATCAGATTCGTAGCTTAGTTGCAAGAGTTTCGGAGCTGATCCCTGGTCAGTATTTAAGGGAAACTTTTATAGTAAGGAGCTTTTAACCAAGTGAGCGAATGAAATCGAGAAAGGAAGCTGCGAAGAGGACTGTAAATAAAAACTGCGATAAATGTGTTGATTTATTTATTCGGTTCATTTTCAGATCAGTTCATTGCATCATGACACATTTCTTTAAGATGGCTAAATGATCCATGATGATCGATCTCATCTGCAGAACTACAAGCACAATGTCCACAAAGTGAGCTGAATGCTGGGGTTCTCTGACAGGGGAGAGGGGGAGAACTACATCTGTCATTCTGACATGTCTGATGACGGGTATTCATTCTTCATTCCAGTCCGTAAACACCAAGTCAGTCCCTCACTTTCTACTCTGCATTTTCATCATTTTTTTTCCCCACAGGTGGGATAAACACAGGTGATTCTAAAAAAAAACAATACAGCTGCCCATTAAGTGACATATGCAAATATATTTATATACGCTAGCAAGGTGAGGGAGTCAGTGGATGATTTTTTTTTTTTTTTGTACTAGTGTTGAGCAATATTCTTAAACAGTAGTTTAATTCTCAATGAACTTACAAATTAAAAGTAGACAGACTTAATGCTGACCAAACTTGCCACTTTTCCACCAACATGCTGCCAGTGCCCCGTGTAGAGCTGGTTCTGTACATTTCCTTCCCCCCCAAAATAAAATCTGGTATAATACAGCTTCCAAGCCTAAAGTTGGAACCACTAACATCAGGTTGGAGGTACCCAAGAAATGTAAAAATTTGTTCAGCCCCAGCCTAGAGGAAACCAGGGTCATAACAGCCTACAGATTATGTTCAGTAGTGGAAATGACCCCAGCCTTTGCCACATAACATTTGGTCCTCAAACCTGTGGAAATGTCAGCTGGTTCTCAAAGGCTCTGCACAGTCCAGATTAAAAATGGGGTCATATTAGGCTCAATGCCAGTTAGCAATGTGTGCCCTGTAGGAGGGGTCTGATTAAGTTTCTAAAACTCCTTACAAGCGCTCTTCTCCAACCATCTGTCACAACAGATCAGAGCGACTTCTTGAGAGTAAACTCTTGTAGATCAGAGTAATATTCAAATGGGCATGTGATGGGCATAAACAGGGTATTGTGCTGTATTAAAGAGAAAAAAATAGACATATGGATGAGAAGCAGAGGTCTAGTTTTCTTCTGGGAGAAAAGCTATACATTTTGAGATAGAAAAAGTAAATATACTTGAATCTTTAAGCGAGAGTCTCTAAATCAAATGTTTTAACTAGCAGTATAATAAAAGTGGTAATTTAAGCAAAAACAAAAATGTGTCCAACCTTTTTCAACACAATGTGTAGAGAACAGCAACTGGCATTCAGCCTCATATGCCTCACCTTTGTGGATTTCAATAACCCCTTTCATGACTAATGCCTGTATAAGCCAGCACTTGATCTTCCATCATCATATTTACCCATTCCCCAGAGTCAGCACAACAGTGGCCATATTAAGATCTTCATCATCAGCTACCAGGAAGTGTTCACTGTGGTAATGTGACATCATTCATAGTTATTCTGGACATTACAGAGAAACACCATGCATCCTCTGAACTTAGTCTTGTATTTTTAAACTCCAGGAAATGAATGCAACTCTGCTGTAAATGCCTCTAATAGATGGTGTGTGTTTGAGTGTATTTAGGACTTTAGTGTGACTCATGTCAAGCAAAGTGTTGCTCTTTGTCACTTTACCTTCGTTCTGATAACTTAGCATTCTGTAGTTGTAGTGAATTTATGAAGGTCCTAATGTCAAATTATTGAACAAATATGCAGAAAATAAGTTGAAACTACCTGTACATACATGTTTAAATAAAGAGCATCTTTCAGGAACTCATCTTTCCCCTTCTTCTTCCAAGTAATTAAAGTCTTTCAAACAAACAAACCCCCCCCCAAAAAAAAGGAGGCAGAACTGATGCTTGTGAAATTTATTAACAAATCTTTTTTTGGTCCCTTCAACAATGTGACCGTTACAGCGACTTCAGCTGCAGCACGGTGATAAAACAGTGTAATGGGGGGGCAGGTGAACACAGACATCAGCGAGGCAGTTAAAGTAAAAATTCTGAAGTACAACAAATGCTGTGCAACACCAAAGTTTAAAATAAGACAATGAGGTACGCAACAAAGAAAAATGTATTTAAACTACTTTGCGAATACCTCATATTCATGAACCAAAACTATGCAGAAGTGCATAAGTTGACTGGTTTAATAGCTTCTCATTGCTGTTACTGAAACCAATTGAGAACCAAATAAAAATCAGAGTTAGTTGTCACTGCAGTACACAGAGGAGCTGCTAGGGTTTTCTCAAATTCACAAAAAAGTAATATCTTAATTTCTTCTAAGCATATTAAGCTCATTTCTATCATTACCACTTTTAAATAATGATTCTGAACCAATAAGTCTTCTAATCAAAGTGGTTCCCAGACAACCAGTAAAGCCCTGCAGGAGAGAAACCATAACAGCCCTATTTAAAACCATTTTGATTTGTACAGACATTTTGGTGAGCTGTTAGGGGGAATCTTTTCACACCGTGTTCAAGTCAGGTCTGACAGAAAACTCATGCTTCTAACATCAACGAAAGAGGCAGAGAATGCAAACTGATTAAATGGGCTGCTACCCATTGTCTAAACCTCTTCTCTGAACAAAAACAGCTTCAACCCTCTGACTTCAGTGGCACCTCAGTCATGTGTCAGACAGTCACTGTCTGGTGGCAGTTCAGTAGCCAGCAGCCTGGTAAACACTCTAGACAAAGGAAATTTGAGTAACCAGCACACATCAGTAAGTTAAAACTGCTATGAGAGAAGGTGGGGAGATAAAGATGGTGATTTCTTTCAGAACCGCGGCAGATACAAGCCATTGTAAAAGCCCGGCAGATTCCAGAGAGCCGCACAGGGTCCTCTGTGTGCACATCAATCTGTTCAGGAGGCTTCCAAGAGCCCCTGTGCTGTTCTTCAAACCCATCACCCATCTCTTTCCCTAAAAGCTCAACTTTTCAGTCTCATTAAAAAACATAAGCTCAGGAGTGCTTCGCGCTCCCCTCAAAATCTCAGATTGCACGGATCACCATGGATACAGCAGCAAACAGCTACAAGGTTAACTCAATAAACCTTGAGCACTTACAATATATGGCAGCTGCATATGGTGGCACCAACCGTGAAATCCAAAAATCATGGTGGAAATAAAGACTAGTCTTAAAGAATGTCTTCCCATCTTCTTATGTCTGCTCCTCCTGAAATTACGCCATGCATAAATTCAGTTATGCACAACAGGCATATTTCACACCACCTACTCCAGTGTAAACCACAGACAAACACAAAAACACTGGCTGGTGACTAAAGACAGTGTAAGTCAGTTTCTGCTGCCTAAGCACGCACATGGCTCGAGTATTAAAGTGCCTTTATACTTTTCAGGCCTTCATTAGTGGCCCTGGAGCAACAAGCTAAAGTCTTTGCTATAAATTAAGTGGAAAAAAACAATAAAAGTTCCTAAGAGCAGCGAGTGCTGCAATATCAAAAACTTCTAACTGTTCAAAGACCGACAGTTTCAAATCGACACAGTTTGAACAGTTAAGACTTGGTTTCTCTTCAGTCCCATGATTTAACTGCCACTCAATCCACTACACATTTAAGCCAAACTCTAGGTGACTAAATACTCTACACAGTACAAAACGAACTGAAAATGCTATCTTAAGGCTACTTAATAACAGACAAAATATAGGAAAATACCTGAAAGAGTAGCAACTTCTTTAGACAGAAACAGGGAGCTAGTCTGGGTTGACATGTCCGGGGTTACCTACGAAGGAAGTCCTAAATAAATTTCTATGAAGGTTGTTCATCATTAAATGTGGCTCATTAACAAAATCTCTTTAAAACCTTCTGTCACTTGTCATTATTTAAACAGAGTGTGAATAACTACAGTCCTTCGATGTAATACGGAAAATCTAGTTCCTCATCCCTAGCATTTCTCCTACTGTTATCTACCACTTTGTTCACAGTGACAACTAACTCAGTTCATTCACTGAAAGCTTAATTGTTCAACACAATATGGCTCTAAACTGAAGATGCACATTCGTGGAAATGAACTGCCCTTGGGATGAAACTAAACGCAAGTTAGAGCAGATGACATTTGGCAAATTAAAGAACTGCAGAAAATCTGCAGGAAGCAAATCACAGTTTGGTGAACACTGAAGATTGTGAACTTAAAAAAAACAAACCAAAAAACCAAAAATAAATGGGATGAAGAAGAAAGCAAAGTGCAACAGTCAGTTGGGACAGAGGGACAACACCAATGCGTGTAATGTGCTTAGTGTAGCCAGTCAACTCTTATTTAGAGTTACACTATGGTGTAAACTAGTATTGCTGTATGGGAGCCTGTATGTATGCATGTATGAGAGGATCAGAGGCCTGCCGTGTATGAGAAATTGGCAGCTAATTTGATTCTACTACGTGAAGCTCTTCTGATGGGACTGTCCATGGACAGGAGGGTCTTTGTGTCAGGTGGCATCAGTTCTCTGCGGTCTCCGGAGTCCCCTGTGCTGCCACCAGGCTTCTCAGGTGCATCAGCAGTGTCAGCTGTAGCTGCCACCACAGACGTGTCACTTTCTGAAATCGCAGAAGTGAAGACCAAAAATGGAAATGTGCAAATAAAAGTCTGAGCGCTTTAAATTTATACCTCCCAAAAATATATAAATCAAAGTGACTACCTGTTGATGGTGGAGGAGTTCTCTCAAAGTGAATCAGGTCCGCCTGCTGGATGATGACAGGGTCGGGGTGAAGCTGAGGTGACGGTAGGCAGGATGGCACAGGGCCACACAAGAGGTCCACCGGAGATGACAGACACAGCAGCTCTGACTCTGCAGCCGCGTCAGCACCTGGCAAGTAAAACGTAAAAATCACTTAAAAAGGCTGACCAACATGTTTCTGGTCGAGGTCTCAATAACAGCCAAGCAAAAGGAGGAGGAGAGGATGAAACACACACACTAAACAATATACAACTAAAGTAAATCCAGTCTTGTATGACATGCCTTACCTGGACTCTGAGCTCCAGATGTTGCACTGCTAACCGGACTGTCTCTCGGGCTCTCTGTGCTCTCTGGATGGGGGCTGTTGGGAACTGAACAGCTTGGCTTTGCTAAAAACAGAAAAAGCCACTTTAAGATTTTCTGCACAGCCGCCATCTCAGAAAAATCACAACCCAAGAGGGCGAGGCCTCCGTTTAGTTTTATCACTTCAGTCGGTGTCAGTGATTTAAAGCTCAATCTGAACTTTCAGAGAGAAATATTCCGACAACCTTACCTTTCATATCGTTCTTCAAAACGATAATCCTCTTGTGACCGTGCCCTTTGATCCAGATCACCTGAAATGAAATAGTGGGAAATTAGAGAAATAAACAATTAGAGTGACAAGTAGAGAAGAGGTTTAAATGGCAAAACTTATACTTTCACAGCAGTGTTGCCCACACAGGCATTACTTGGGAAGGATGCCCAGGTCCCACGGCTGCAAAACAACCCCAAATCACCACCCTTTCACTATGTCTGGTTGTCCATTATGGCATCTTCTCTTT
>VUQK01003724.1:5280-15686 GCA_015106715.1 Bujurquina vittata | reverse complement strand
TCCTGAGGTGTGGGAGGGATACATCTTTTCTGATCTGGAGATTCTCATCAAAGAGTCCACCGACCTCTACGGAGCTGTACTCTGGCCCTCAGTGCGCCCAAACATTATCCTCAAGTTTAAATGTTTCAATGCTCATAATTTTTTACCACTGTCACTGAAATGTATACTTGGTTCCCCCTAACAGGCTATGGTGCTCTGTCACTTCTTAGAGACCAACCGAGACAAATACAATCTGCTGGACAAGAACGTGATTGAACTGGGCGCTGGAACTGGGCTTGTCACCATCGTGTCCAGCCTGTTAGGTACGCAAACAATCCAGTGATTAGTTTTAACCTCTGTGGTGATTCCTGTCTCATTTCTTTTATTGTCTCTCTCTCCAGGTGCTAAGGTGACCTCCACTGACCTGCCCGATGTGTTGGGGAACCTCCAGTACAATGTAACACGCAACACCAAGGGCCGATGCAAGTACATCCCTCTGGTGGGTTTATGTTATAAACCCTTAGGTCAATGTTGGATAAAACTCCAGCAGCATTAACCATCTATAACGCCCTAAGAGTGTGATACTTCTGAAAGTAATGTCTTGGTTTAAACCTGTTTAAAACAACCCAGTCTATTGTTGCCTTCAGGTCACTGAGCTGATCTGGGGTCAGGAGCTGGATCAACGTTTCCCACGTGCCACTCACTGTTTCGATTACATACTGGCAGCTGATGTGGTGTACGCCCACCCTTACCTGCAGGAACTGATGGACACCTTTGAATACCTCTGCCAGGAAAACACTCAGATCCTATGGGCCATGCGTTTCCGCCTGGACCCGGAAAACAGCTTTGTGGATCGCTTCCAGCAACGTTTCCAACTGGAGGAGCTCTATGACCTTCCCAGTCTGAGCATCAAGCTGTACCGAGCCTGGAGGAAGGATGGCACGACCAAGGACCGCAGACAGGCTTCTGACTGAGCTGCTAAACACAGAAAGAACTCAGTATATTTACTGTGTGTGTTTGTGTGATTGCTCAATCATGCCTCTGAAGGGTAACCTTGCTTTTGTCCAGTCCTCTCACAGCACTGGTAATATGGGAAAATTTTCAGATTTTCAATAAGAGATCGTTTTTATGTGACTTCATGTGTGCGGTTGGAAGAATTTGAAAAGCATGTGTGTCTGTGTCTCAGTAACTACTGAATTGACTGCATAAAATTCCAGACACTATTGGTTCTACAAAGAATGTTCTGGGGACCATGAGGTAAGGGGATGCCACACATTCTCTGGCACCATCCTCAGGCCAGACTTTACAAGTTTAAGGCTTAAAGAACTTTAAAACTGCAACTTTTACCTCTTTTTTTTTTTTGCAAATTTTCTGCTTTAAACCTGCTTTCAGTTTGAAGTTGTCTGCTATAAAAGATATTTACATAAAAGTGATGTATTAAATAAAAATGCAAACTCATTAAGACCATGTGACAGGAACTTTTCATCAATAGAATGAAAGATCTGTTTTATGATTAAGATATTGTAAAAAAATATGAGAAAAGAAAGTGCACCCTCTTGCAATTCTAATATTCTATTTATCAGGATGTAATAAAATAATCGGAGTACTAGCAGGTCTTAAAATTAGGTAAATGCAACCTCAGACGAATTACAAAACATGGCATAATGCACTGTCATTATTTATTTAACAATAATGCAAAAGCAGTTTGTAAAAAATTGAGAGCATCCTTACTGCTTCCACAGAAATTAAGAGGGTAAGGAGCAGCCAGGTGCTGCTAATCAAATACGCTTGATCGGCAAGTGTGAGCGCCTCTTTAAAAGGTTTAGACAGTGTGCTGGTCTGGAGCATTCAGGTGTGCGCTAACACCTCGCCAAACACGAAAGACATCAGCAACAATCTCACAGAAGCAGCTGTTTCTGCCCATCAATTTGGGAATTGTCACAAGGCCATTTCCAAAGAACCTGAAGTCCATCAATCCACAGTGAGAAAAATTATTTGCAAGTGGAAAACATTCGAGACATCTGCCAATCTTTCCAGGAGTGAGCATCCCAGCAAATTTACCCCAAAGTCACACAGTGCAATGCTCAGAGAAACCACAAATAACCCAAGAGCTACATGTCAGATTCTACGGGCCTCAGTGAGCATGATAAATGTTAACGTTCATGACAGCACAATTAGAAACAGACTGAAGCCTGTTTGGAAGGGTTGCCACCAGAAAGCCTCTTCTTAGGTTTGCTGCACCCAAACAAACCACAAGATTTCTGGAACAATGTCCTTGGGATGGACAAGACCAAAGTGGAGATGTTTGGCCATAAGGCAGAGCTCATGTTTGGTAAAACACAAACACAGCATATCAGCTCAAACGCCTTATACAAACTGTGAACCACAGTGTTGGAGGGGTGGTGATTTGGGCTTATTTTGCAGCCACGGGACATTGGCAACTTGCAGTCACTGCGTCAACCATGAACTCCTCTGCATACCAAAGGACTCTAGAGTCAAATATGAAGCTGACCACTAAAGCTTGGCTGTAATTGGGTCATGGAAGAGAACAATGACCCCAAGCACAGCAGCAAATCTACAACAGAATGGCTGAAAAAAGAATCAATCAATCAATCAATCAATCAATAAATCAATCAATCAATCAATCAATCAATCACAGTCTACCACAGTATTGTTGCTGACTATGTCCATCCCTTTATGACCACAGTGTATCCATCTTCTAAAGACTGCTTCTAGCAGAATAACACACCATGTCACAAAGCTCAAATCATCTCAAACTGTTTGAGAATGAGTTCACTCTTCTCAAACGGCCTCCACAGTCTCCAGATCTCAGTCCAATAAAGCATCTCTGGGATGTGCTGGAACAGGAGGTTCACATCATGGATGCTGTCATATGGACCAAAATCTCTCAAGAATGTTTCCAGCACTTTAAAGGGGTCAAATTAAAGATCACACCCATGTTGGGCAGTATGTGCTGTTCAGTAACATGAACACCAGTGCTGCACACAAAATGTTTGTGTTTTGGAAACTCACCAGTGAGCCTTATTAGCTACCTTGGAAAGAGAAGGTTCTAGTCATTTTCTATTAATGTGACCTATAAAATCTGATATCTGATTTCTGATTCCAAATCTTGGGTCATTTTCTGTCCACTCATTGCTTGACCGTTGCCCGCTCAGTGCATGTGTGTTGTTTGGCTGCAGAGCGAGAGAAGAGGTGGAGACCTGTTCAACAAAGCAGCTATTTAAGCTGGTGTCAGTAAATGTCATTGCCACCATTAAGAAAAACAAATACTCAACAGCTGAAGATTAATGTGGACTTGTGCTGCCTGTCATCAATCTTAAAAACTCCCATCTTTCATCTAAATAAGGCTGCTCCACATCAGTAACAGAAATGGGCAATGACCTAACCACTGCACGCTTTCTATCAATGTGTCAAAGCACCCCAAGCTCCTGGATGGAGTTCATGTTTTAGGATGTGAGTGGATTTAGCTGGATGATAGGTGAAACTAGTCGGGGAGGCGGGGGGATTTCATGCAACTGGGGTTTATACTCAGGTTTATATTACTGAAGCCCACTTCTTTTCTCAGGGGCTGGATACATGGGGGCTGCATGCCTGACTGATCCTGTTACCTCCCATCTCTGGTGAGGCAATTGAGGCCATTGCAGGCAAAGCATGCACAACATGGACATATTCCACGTTACGCACATCACTTTTAAATAGACTTTTGATGAGACTTCGTCTCATCTTCAGTTATGTTTATTGTCTTGCAAAGGTAAGCTATTGCAGCAGAAATGAAAGCTCAAGCAATAAAAGTTGTTCTGGAGCTTCAGCTGCTTGAGGAATTAAAATGAGAGTAACCCTGCAATTATTACTTAAAAGCAAAATGAAACGACACACACATTTGGGAGATCTCTGCCAAGATGCCTTCAAGCCAAACACAAATCATGTATTGCATGCCCCTCCGCCCATGTGTCGGCACTTTTTTTAGACTGCTTGCTATTGCAACGAGTGATATGCGGACTGATTAGAACCTATGGTAATATTCAAATTTTTGTTAAGTTATTTCTTAAATTTCAGAGGTTGGAAAAATACCAGCGTCTACAGGTTCAGCAGTGTTTCCTAACACATCCATTATGAGATTACAGACCACAGAGGTTTCTGCAAAGCTCTAGCTTTGAGATGTCCACAGCAGAGTTCAAAAGAAAAACTGTGAAAGGAAAGCCCCCTTGGCTGCTGATCTCTCTCTCTCCTTTTGGTTGTCTGGTCGACCGTGCGTGTGAATCTGTTTCTACGTGCGCTCTGCTCCGCGATATTGCCTGTGTTTATTTCTCATGGGTACTGCTCTAAAAATATCCCCATGCCCTTGTGATGGTGATGGGTGTGTCCTGCAGGATGCTCTATAACCTCTCAGTCCAAGGTCTCTGTGATGCATTTGGATTGCTTCTGAGATCTTTCTCAAATTTGAAGTTTACAGAAGGTATGTGGGTTACTTACTTACCAATATTTGGATATATGTTTGTACATGTACTCTTGCATGGATTAATTGCAAATTATATCAGTCTGTCTAACACTGCAGAGCAGTTTACATGGATACTTTGCCCACACCTTCTATGGAGGAAAGTACCTATATGGGAAGTAAAGAAGAGGAAGAAGAAGATGGGGAGAAAGAAGATGGAGGTCAACCGGAGGAGAAAGGTGAGATGAACCACAGTGGGTTACATGTTTTATTTGGTTTAGATGATATTTAGATCTTTCAGATGATTCACAAACAGGGGAATCATCTGTCGGGAAGTTGGAAAGACCGGCCTGGGCTCCACGGTTCTTCTACAAAGCTGGTAAGGAGGTGTACAACTATGTTGGCCAGGAGATCATCATCGAAGAGGCGCTGGACTCATTTGCTGGCATGATATGGCCGGCGGTGAGTATCACTATTTCCTAGATTTGAAAGCTGCAGTGATTTTATATAACATTACACACACTTGGAGTGTGTGTGTGTGTGTGTGTGTGTGTGTGTGTGTGTTTGGGGGGGGGTGCGAGCCTAGTAATCAAACCCTGTGACACTGCAATCACAGATTTGCTTTGACATCATAGAGCTTATGTAATTCCATAAAATTTTGAAAAATTATTTATCTAAGATGCTTTTGTGAAGTTTTCAACCACACTGCATTATCGTCATCTCTCTGAGTTGACACAGAAGCCAAGCTGGTTGACTTTGCAGCTAATAAATGTATTTCCCAACTCTACTGAGAAATCCATGTCAGCAAGATTATTTCCACAGCAAATAATCTATCAGCTAATTAAGTCCATTTGATTAAATCAAAAATTCAGGAATAACACTCTAACAAGATGTTGATCTGGAATTCACTTTGTTAAATGAAAGTTTCAAATACATTATATTACCAGGCGTATTCATTCATCTAAATCATTAAATTTAGGTGTTCCAATCACTTCCATGGCCACAGGTGTATAAATCAAAGCACTTAGGCATGCAGACTGCTTTTACAAATACTTGTAAAAGAACGGGTCACTCTCAGGAGCTCAGTGAATTCCAGCGTGGTACCGTGATAGCATGCCACCTGTGTAACAAGTCCAGTTGTGAAATTTCCTCACTACTAAATATTCTAATCCACTGCTAGTGGTATTATAACAAAGGGGAAGCGATTGGTAAAGATAGCAACTCAGCCACCAAGTGGTAGGCCATGTAAAATTTTCTTTCTGGCCTCAGTTGCTACAGAGCTCAGAACTTCATGTGGCCTTTAGATTTTCTCAAGAACACTGCATAAAGAACTTCATGGAAAGGGTTTCCATGGCCAAGCAGCTGCATTCAAGCCTTATATCACCAAGCATAATGCAAAGCATTGGATGCAGCGGTGTAAAGCACGGTGCCACTGGAATCTACAGCGTGGAATTACGCTTTTCCCTCTTGCAATCCGATATATGAGTCTGGGTTTGGTGGTTACCAGGAGAACAGTATTTGTCTGACTGCACTGTGCCAAGTGTAAAGTTTGGTGGCGGGGGGATTATGGTGGGGATGTGGTGGGGTTGTTTTTCAGGAGTTGGACTCGCCACCTTAGTTCCAGTGAAAGTAACTCCTAATGCTTCAACATATCAAGACATTTTGGACAATTTCATGCTCCCAACTTTGTAGAAATGGTTTGGGGATGGCCACTTCCTGTTCCAACATGACTGTGCACCAGTGCACAAAGCAATGTCCATAAAGACTTGACTGGCCTGCAGAGAGTTCTGACCTCAATCTGATCGAACCTTTTTGGGATGAATTAGAGCAGAGACTGTGAGCCAGGCCTTCTCATCCAACATCAGTCTCTGACCTCACAAGTGTGCTTCTGGAAGAACGGTGAAAGAGCTGAAGCTGTTACAACTGCAAAGTATGGACCAGCATCACCCTATGGATTAAGAATGGGATGTCACTCAAGTTCATATGCGTGTGAAGGCAGACGAGCGAATACTTTTGGTAATACAGAGTATCAGCGATAAACATTTACTTTAATTACCTAAATTCACTGTGGTGCAAAGTGAGCAATAAAGCTTCTGTGCTTTTAGTCATCAACAACTGGAGTAAACGTTAAAAACAACCTCAGCTGTCAACAGGTCTCCAGGTACCTTCGCATACAGATTTTTTAGCATCTTGGTTTGTTGGTTGCTGGTTGTTGGAACACCTGGGACAAACAGATGGTGTGTCGCCCTTTTTCTTCTTGTTGCTGTAAATAGTTTTAATGACTCTGGCTAAACGTTTGTTGTTGCAGAATGAATATGAGATAGAATGATCGCACACCACATAAATGCATGTGTGGGTGCACGTGTGTGTGTGTGTGCGCGTGTGTGTGTGTGTGTGTGTGTGTATACACAAACACACATTTATTTAAATGGGAAATAGGTGCAAGTTTTTATTGAAATGTGCAAACATACATAGTAATACAGCATATAAGGCAAAAACAGAGTTTGTACAATGAGCTCAAAAGTCAAAATTTGGTGTGACCACCCTTATTCTTCAACACAGCCTGAACTCTCTCAGGCAGCTTTCTTGTAATTTCTTTTTGTAAGTAGTCTTCAGGAATAGTTCTGCAGACCTCTTGAATGATGTTCAAAGCTCTTCTTTCATCCTCTGTATATATCAACAACTTTTGGCTGATCCCTTGTCCCAAGGAGTCATCACAGCAGGTAGCTCCACGTGTTTGATTCGGCAGTTTTTGGACCTGTTGGAATTGAACCAGCAACCTTTCACTTGTAGAGTACATGTGTAAACCACTGCACTATGGAGCTGCTCTGTGCGATTTGAGCCAAAAACTTCTCATTTCAATTTATCACGTCATCAGAAGTGTTGCCCCTGATTTTCAGTCCAGCTCTTGTGTAATGTGGCGTACCTCAGCCTTTTCTTGTTGTTTCCCATCTTTAAGAATGGTTTCAATACAGCCACCCTGACATCGAAACATTTCTGATAAGGCTTCATCAAACAGTAGATGGATCAAGTTGAGGGCGAGATGCATCTTTTAGGCCCTGCGTCAGGTCTTTGCATGGAATGTCTGTCTGTTTTATACCGGTGTGTTTATAACTCTAACACTGACTAAACAAAACAGTGGAGGCTAATCATAAAGACGGCACCAAAATATGTTCATGTGCCCTCAGGCATTGGCTCTCTGTCTCTACCTGGACACTCATCGTGAACAGGTCAACCTTGTGGACAAAGCAGTCTTGGAGATCGGAGCAGGAACTGGCCTTGTGTCTGTTGTAGCAGCGCTGCTTGGTATGTAGGCAGAGATTAAGCTGTTTTCACGGAGCTGTGAGGTACTAAATATTTTGCTCTCTCTGTCATCAGGCGGCTGGGTCACAGCCACAGATCTCCCAGAGGTCTTGAACAACCTGAGAGTCAACCTGTCCAGGAACACCAGGGGCCACTGCAGACACACACCTCAAGTGGCAACTTTGTCATGGGGCTACGACCTGGAGCGCACCTACCCTTCATCGGTCTACCGCTACGACTACGTGCTGGCAGCCGATGTGGTCTACCATCACGACTTCCTGGATGAGCTCCTGGCCACCATGAAGCATTTCTGCAAACCGGGAACGACTCTGATCTGGGCCAACAAGGTCAGGTTTGAGTCTGACCTGACTTTCACTGAGAACTTTAAAAAGGCCTTTAATACAAGCGTATTGGCTGAAGATGGAGAGATGAAGATCTTCATGGCTACAAGTAGAGAGTGAGAGGCCAAAGAGGCGTGGATTGATCACTACAGAGCCCTGGCCCAAAGCGGATGGGAAAACGGCCTCATGAGATGAGCCTTGGAAGTGACTGGAGGTGGCTCAAAGTCAAAGGGCTCGGTTGAAAGTGTCCTGTCCCTTGTTTACTGATGCTGCTGTGAACTTGAACTACAATTTGTTACTTGCTTTTTTGCACATGTTGATGATAAAAAAAGAAGAAAAGTGAGAGCTTGCTAAGAACTGTTCAAATGTCAAATTCAAGGTTTCTGAAAATATGATTAGCTTTGAAAACATCACCCAAAATACGATAAAAAAACCCCAACAAACAAAAAACATCTGCCTGCTGTGGTGGGGTGTGATTGAAACAACACTGTAATCGTAATATTCACTCATCGTACACTTCATTGTGGGGTGTAGAATCTCTGGAAACAAATTATTGATACTGTGCTGATAACACACCACGCACCCTTATGTAAAGTTATATTAGAGACTCAGCACTCTACGCTCATTAGTAATAATCAAAACAGCTTATATAGACCTTGCTAGTACCAGACTGACTGGACAAATATGAAGTAGCCTCTCAGTCTGCTCGGCTCTGAAATGTTTTTTTTCACCATGTGAATTGTATCATTCTTAAATCTCTTTTGTACAAGTGACGACCAGGACACACTTTAATTCTTCCAAAGATTTTTATTCAGTGTCATTTTTATGATTGTTACTTATTTAATGTGACCACAAAATAGTGACAGTAGCTCAGGTCTTTCCCACGTCAGAGGAAGAATAGGTATAAAATAATAGTAAGAGCATACAACTTTATCTCATAACATTCGTTAAAATATTGGCATTTACTAGATTTTATGACTATAAATAGAAACACTCACAACCGTAAGAAGCATTTCTGAAGTCTTTCATGACACCATCAGAGCGAGAGCAATGGATATGAGATGTGTGGTGCCAGAAGTGGACGTTGAAGTCCTGTGGTGAACATTAAGGCCTTTTTTAAAAAAAATTCCTTTATTTCTAGTGACCGTCGTTGGCAGCGTGTAGATAGCAGACCCCTGAACACAACATCTGTCTGAAAACAGCCTAAACTCAGGAAAAAAAGACAAAAGAAACAGAAGTTTAAGAAATTACAGCAGAGACCTGAGGGTGCTGCTGAGAAGCTAAAAAACAGAAGCATTATTTGTGACCACTGATTCACCCCCAAAAAAGATTTTCCTACTCCCACGAGGACGAGAGGCTCGAGAGCAGCTGCTTCTTAGGCGTGGATCTTCCACTCAAGAGAGGGCTTAAAACGACATTGGAGAAAGATGAAACCACAAAGTCACAAAATCCACATTGGGGGTCGTCTTCATGTGTGGGCGTTTCCTCTTCCTATCCAGTGAGGTTTACGCGTTCATACTTCCAGAGATGATTAACGTGGAAAATCGTTCTTTGGTTATAAACTGATAAAATAGGAAGTCATACTTTGTTTTATGGATTTAAAAGCAAAAAACAAACAAACAAAAAAACCCAAACAAACCTGAGAATCAGGAACATAAAAAGATAACATCTGACCAAACCTCATCTGTTACATGATTCATGAGCTTGTTTTTTTTTTTTAAAGGACCATACTGGCATTTGTACATGTTTTACCTCCTTAAATACAAATCTTTGCATTTTTGCTGAATGTTCAGAAGCATGTTGTGAGCTTTGACTATACTCAGAAGCATTTTTCCCATCTCCACTGCTTTTCTATGCTTGCATCAACCATTTATGCATCAAGTCGCCACTACTACATGAAGAAAAACCATGTACAAAGCCCCAGAGAGAGCCACGCAAAGCTGTCCATTTTATTGAGAAGGTGGTGAGGAGGAGAAAATAAGGTGAGCTTACTGGGCCTCTGTAGGCCGCTCTTCACCTGTTTGACAAAAAGGTACTCTGGAACCCGTTCTCTGGGATGATTTTCACACATGCACTGCAGCCCTGAACTTTTCTATCATCAAACAAAGCTGCATGCTCCTCAGCACAAAGTCTAATAGCAGAGCAGGTAGTTTTCAGGGAAATTCACAGCAGATGATCATCATGTATAACTTCTGTGAGCGCTACTCCAACCTCACCTGGGTTATTTTGAGTAGAAAGGAACTCCACCTGAGTGCCATATGCCTCGCTCTCAGGTGGAGTTCCTTTCTACTCAAAATAACCCAGGTGAGGTTGGAGTAGCGCTCACA
>VUQK01003720.1:11501-24053 GCA_015106715.1 Bujurquina vittata | reverse complement strand
GAAAAAATTCTTGTAAAAAAAAAAAAAAAAAAAAAAAAAAAAAAAAAAAAAAAAGACAAAAGCATGAGCAGAATGGTCTTTTATGTTGGAGGGGGAAAATTTCAAGGAACAAATCTGCAAATATCAGGATCATTTGCTTTAATTGGCTAAACACAATCTAACTCTCAAATGGGAGTAGAGGGTAAGGTGCTTAAATTATTTTCCTAATCCCACGCTGTTAGCCAATTAGGTAGCACTGCAATGACAGGTAAACTCCCAAGACAGTCTACCACAACTGTGCTGTTGTCGAATCTGAATTTTATAAGAGGAAACCTAGTTATTATATTTTTTTTATTGTTGTGTGTGTGCAGAAAAAATTTACTCTACTTATCAGGAAAGACAGTTAGTGGCAGAACAAAGCCACAGATGATGATGAATGCAGAGTGACGTCTGGAATCCATGTAACAGCATACCTGAGTAAACACAACAAGTTTATGAGGAAACTACACAGAAAAGTCCCGTGTCTAACAGCTCCAATAGTTTGGTTTTTTTTCCTGTAGATAATAATTAATAATAAGTCAGTCGGTTAAAGAAATAGGACCCCACCACCACCACCACCACCACCACAAAATAAAAAGTGATGCAATACATTGGCAACAAGTGAGCTGACCTTACAGCAGTTTTTGAGACCGATGTTCCCAGAATAGTGTTGCATTTGTAAAGGTTGTGAGGTAGCCCACTTCCCACTGAAGTGACAGAACATGACGCATTCTAAAATCCAAACACTAAAGGATAACATTATTCTGGAATAAAAATAACCTGTGTGAAAGCTGTAGTTGTTGGCATGCTGGTAACTTCTCAACACATCACCCTTCCATTTCCTACAATCATGACAATGAAAACACTGAACTTTCCCATTGTGGAATTTCTAACAGCTCTCCTATTAACTACAGTAACACCCACATCTGCCAAAACATTACATGGCACATTGTAATGGTAGGTCCCACACTCTTAAGAGAAAGGTGTTACTCCCATTTTTTCAGAACAGGACTTTCAGATACAGTTCATCTGCTGGAGCAGGGTTTTGTTTTGGGTTTTTTTCTCCAGACATGCCACTTACTCTTTTGCCTCCACTTGTCCAGTATCCTCAAAATTTTTAAAAGACACAATATGAGATATGTCACCTTTTTGGGCTAATAGCTCCCTGAGAATCACCTTGTTGGTGCAAAAATACTATTCTATGTCTGTCAAACTGTGTTACCTTTGGCATTTTTTTTGTAGAGTCAACTAAAGAAATAGGAACAAATTATGTGTTTTTGAAACAGGCTTATAGTAACAAAGTGCCTAAAAATACAATTCAAAATGGGTTCTTTACCAAGTTGTCTGTCATGTGTAGAAAGAACACTGGTTCATCACTTGAGTTAGGTGCTTTTTTTATGCGTGAATGATTCATAGGTCAGTTTTAAGTGGCTTGAGAAACAAAGAAAAAAGAAAAACAGTATTCTGAAAATGGTCAGGTATAAGGATTGGGCTGAAAATGAGAGAAGCAGCAGCCAATGTCTAAGGAAAAGCCTGGAGAACTATTGCTCAAAAAAATTACAAGGAAGTCTGGCTCTTTGGAAACAAAACATGAAAAAATGAGGGGTGGCTCAAGACTTTGCAAAGACTATTGCAAAAAACACATCCATCATCGGGAAAGAAAAACCAAACATTTATTCTTTTCAGATATGTGAACCAAGACACAAAAAATAAATGATGGTGTCAGATATTGTATTATATAATCCTTATTTTAAGTAATTGGCTATTCCAAATCTAAAAGAATAACATGGCAAAAATCTCTCACATCCTTTTGCTCACACACTTAGCCTATCAGCCGTATCGGGACTTTCCCAGACAGCTGCTGCTGATTGTTGCAAATAACCTTCTGCGTCTATTCATCTTTTCTTATAAGGCTTTATAGTCATGAGAGCATAAACTGACCTCCGGCGATGTGCCTGAAACCCAAGTATGACTCAGAAATGGTCTCCATTAGCCGTTCGCTTTTGCCTTCATTAATTTGAACATTTCGCTGTTCTCCTCTGTTATATAACTGGGAAATTGCACCGCAGCCTCAAATCTGGCATGAGAAAGAAAGGATGAGAGAGCGAGAGAGGGTCAGAGAGGATTAAAAAAAATGGAGTCTGACTTGACTTTCCATGGTAATTTGTCTCAGATTAGTATTGTAATTTCCAAGCTACAAATTAAAGCCATTTGTCAGCCATTAGGTTTGAAGCCTAACAGTCCCTCTAAGTGACTGTGGTGCATATGAAATAAACTGTAAAGTTTATTCAGTGAAAGTATACGGTCAGGTTAATAAAAAACATTAAACGATTTGATGCGTCTCAGGTTTTTAAAGTCATCCAGCTTTAGATCATCAACCCCCGCAGCCACCTTTGTGTGTGCAGCAATCACGAAATAACTACACACCGCATAGCAGACATGCAGGTGTGAATTTTGAGAAAATCTGCACCACGGGGTGCAGTGCAGCTAAACTGTGAAGATAGGCAGTTGGAAATTGTAAGGCTGGTGTAGTTCAGTGCTGAGGCAATCTTTCAGAGGAATGAGACAGCAGGAGGTGCGCAGTCATATGGTGTTGGACAGATCAGCTTAATTGGAGAAAGAGAGACAGACTGTTGCAGAGCGCGGCAACCCCTGACTTCGTTTAATGAAGAACATGGAGTGCAACTGTTAGTCTGGCCTGATCTGCCAGTTCAGGTCGCTACAACTCGTGTGCATCATTTTCCTTTCGGCCCTGGCAGCTTTGAGAAAGGCCTGTGCTAAACAGCACAAATTTAAGTACAATCACATATAGTCACTTTCCAGAGCAATTTCTACAAATCAAAAAACTGCAATCTGCTCACACAATGCAGTCATTTGATATCTAACTTGTGTCACTACAGACACCAACTGCACAATAGAAGCAACTGCACACCAAAAAAAGCAAAACAAAACCATTTTTACAATTTTCCTTTCTCAAATGTAACACACAGCAGCTTCAGATGTAGTCACACACTACTGAGCGTACTGTGTGAGTCTTGTGTGCGAGGGAGCCCCCTCAATAGAGCACACTCTCACTAGTAAAGGCCATTTTCACACAGTGCACATGAGAAAATGGTTTAATTTCAGCTGCTGCAGAAAATAATGCAGCATAAGCCATCAAAAAATATATAAGTTGGACCAGGATGGGGGCCAATGGCCAGCCATTTATTAAACAAAAAAAAAGAAAGAAAGTAAATCAATTAAAACCATAAAGACACAACAGACTGCTGGAAAGTAAGCCCAGCAACCTGTGAGAAATCCTGCATTACACAGCATCTTAGCACCAGATGCCAAAACGACACCCCCCCCCCGGGCTGACATTGCATGATGCAGCAAGGGCCCTCCTTGAGTGTGGGTGAGGCTTGGGTTGTCATTTCCCACATCAAGCAATCCAGCACCTTCCACCAGACAAGCCACAGCACCAGCAATTTCCCTCCCTTAAGACTCAGCATGACCAGTGGAAATCTCAGCATGAGAAAAGAGAGCTGAGTTTAGAACAAAGACTCAGGAGCTGTTTGTGAGTGCAACAAAGGTCAGTTCACACAAAGTATAGAATACCAGAGTTAATTTGACTGCATGGCCAGACGTTATTATGCAAAGGCAGCATGGTGTCTCATCTAAAGCGCGATACTAATCTATAACTTTGCTTCCTTACCCGCACAAAGCAGCAGTGACTGCATGCCAGGTCCATTTGCCTTTTTGAATGACGGCACAGTGCTCTTTATCCCGAGGCAAGGTAAGTGGCTGCCAGCACAAGCAAGATCTCTGTGTAATGAATCAAGTGGAAACTCACTATCTGATCAAATGGTACATAAATACCAGCACCAGGTGAAGCACAGAACCAAAGTAGCATGCAGCAGTACGTTTTAAAAAGTCCACATAGGAAACAACAAAACAAATCAAACTGCACACTCACAAATCTGAGATCACGCTCAGAAAACGGTACACTACAGTTGCACTATCTGCGTATGAGATTAATCTGCTATTGACAGTGAAGATTTTTTTTTAATCATCATCCCCAGTTGGAAGCCTTTTAGTGATGAAGGATCCACAGTGTGTCTTGTATGCATAGAGGACAACTGCCAAGTGCTGAATAGGGCACCGAGAGTGTGCAACTCACTCTCCGCTGATAGTCAGGGTTTGTTAATTAAATTATATAACAACACTGAATTAGAGTGGGGTGGGAGTCCAGGAAGAACAGAATGCACGAGCTTCTGTAGGCAGCAGGAAACAAAGGACATACTGTACAGTAGAAAACACCTCAACTTCACATCATTTAGATGCTGTTTCACTGCTTGGTTTGGCCCATTTGGAAGCTGTTTTACTGACATGAATACTGCAAAAGATCAACACCCTGAGTTACTAACACAAAAGAGATCTGCAGCACCTGAGCCGTACCAGAAATGCAGACATTACACAGCACCCTGTCTCACACACAGGGTGCTGTGTAATGTCTGCAAGTCAGATATGAAATTGCTCTCTCTTTTTTAAAAAAAAAAACTGTCTCTCTCTAACCCACCTGTAAAGCCTAAAACACTCTAAATCAATACTTCATATGTCTGCACTTCTAAGATTTTATATCTTTTATTAAGCTACTACAACATAGATTTTAGCTGCAGAACGACCCAAATGTCAGTCCACAGTAATAATGGGGGATTTTTTTTTTTATTATAAAAAGGATTTAAAATTATTAAAGCAGGGGCAGGGAAGAAATATAAGGACACAATGACACTTGGTTAATCTATGTAGCCCTTTAAAAATGATCTTCAATGGACTCTGTTGTTATGTGGATAAAAAAATTAGACATTTCTAAACTGCAGTTTTTCTATCCTTACCCAAACTTGGTCTTTTAAATATCGGGTATTTATACTGAAAACTATAAAATGTTGGATATGTGCAAAAGAAAGGACTGAACTGTATCACTGAGCTGATGCAGCAGTACAGCTAAATCATTGTGCCCAATATTTATAAATTGGTGCAGTCTATGAAATTACTACTATATTATATAATGCCCTATTAAGATATATTAAGATCAAGTAACATTACAGAACTCTGCCTAGTGAGGACTGAACAGTGATTTAAAACACCTGCGAGCTTCAGGGCTAACTGTGGTGGAAACTGGCATGAATCTCTGTACTATGCATGAGTGGAGACAGAAGTCAGCCCAAACAAAACATTTAGCACATAATAAGCTTTGAAGTTCACTGATTTGAGTTTGCTGATTATATCTGTGTGCTCATTATGGAGGTGTAGGTGTTACTTTTGGTTAGTTGAGCCAGGAAGGAGAGCAGGGCCAACGCTTCTCACTTTTCCAGAGAAAGGGGGGCTGCATCAGAGCGAATAGTATATAGGCCTGGGCAACAGCGAAGGGTGGAGGGTGTCCAAGCAGAACTGTCAACAACTGCCGTGAAGATGCTACACTGCCCTGCAGGTATCAAGGATACCATTTTTAATCATTTGTGCTAACAAATTAGGAACGCCTGCCTTAAATCAATGATTTGTTCTCCTGTACAGCTAAAGTCGTCCACTGCAATTAAAGACACGTCTAATAATTAGTAAAATGGTGTCTTTGTTTTCCTCAGTGCATTCATTTAAATTAACAGCGAGTCAGCCTAATTGATTGCAGAAGAATGAAGAAAAATTATACGTAGCTATGTATAGTCCAGTCAGGAAGGTAAAGCACTCAAGCTGTGCCTCATTATAAAGTCCTAAAGCTACCGATGTTCCTCCATTTAAATTAATATCATAAAACTTTAACATTAATTCCATGTGTTAATATTTGCTGAACATCTAAGAAGCTACAGTGGCTTTTTTTAAGCTCTCCTGCTTAATTGCAGGAATGTATCATTTAGTTGTATGAATGCATCATATAAGTTTTAAATCCATACAATCATCCTATGCGCATCTAGTTTTCTTTACTTCAGGTCAGTGGCTATCACATGAGGTCAGAGTCATAACTCATTATAGCTTTAATGACCACAAATTTCATTTATTGCTACCAGGGTGATGCTACTGTACTTTAACGTGCTGCTGACAATCATCATCTCTAGCAGAGAAATAAGCTTTTAAATCGCATCGACAAACAGGAGTGATATTAGATAAAAGTGAGTAAAGGGGTTGCCAGGGAAACAGTGCTGTAGAGTCTCGGCATTAATCTTTCATCCATCAAAATATTGGCTTAAAAATGAATTGCTGGCAGCATGTTAGGTTCTGCATAGAGTTGATCCAGCCCTGGAAATCATATATATTCTACTCTTGCATGTAGAAAAATGACACGCTAGAAAAATATGGTGAACACATACAGCAGCAGCAGCGTGATGAGCAGCATCTGATGGCCGTTCAGTGCAGTGGCATGTTTTTACGTCTGCACAGGAGGTCCCATCAGTGACAGTCATCGAGGAGTGCTCATTATTAAGATAGACAGGTCGTGCACTAAGCAAACCAGCCATACCCCCCATACCTGCTGTCAGTGTTATCAAAGACCCTCAAGCTCTAAGACCCCCAAGCTCTGACAGAAAATAGCCCTCAGCAGTGTTTTAGAGACCTGGGCAACAGTGAAGTGAGCGTGACTGACAAGCAAACGTTGATCCTGCTGTTGCCTCAACAGATTTTTAGATGATAAATGCAGAAAACAAATATATTTACAAAAGCAGGTGATCAAAACGCACCGCTGCTCAGACAGGAACTTAGTCAGCCTAAGTAATTACTTGGGTTAGGGCTGAAGTGTGGGAGGCTGGCGTGGGTGAACGTGGGGATGGATGTATATGTGCGTGGTAGGATGATATAAGGGAGTAGGCAGCGGGTGCCGTGATTTGGTGGCGGTGGTGGTGGTTGTGGGGTATTACTACAACTGCTTTTTTGGTGGTGGTTGGGTGTGTGGTAAGCCATTGGCATAGCAGTGGATCAATGACACAGTGAGAGGCCACCGGGGACCTAGATCACAGCTGGTAAATGACCTCAGTTATTTGGGGCTGTACAGGGGAAGGACATGAGTCAGGGAGAGTGAAAGATAAATCAATGAAATAACAATGCATCATGGACAAAAAAAAAAGAGCATGTGCCAATCTGAGAAAAAAACAAACATCCATTCACCAAATTACAGGGAGGTCCCTACATATTTACATAATTTATAGCATACAGTAAATTGTAAGCCACACCCTATAGCACACAGTTCAATTTCTAGAAAGCCACACAGTCACAGTGAGAGAGATCCTATTAAGCTAAAGGGGCAGGTATGAGGTTAATCAGCTTTGATACTTCTTTGAGGGAATCTGCACAAAATAGCAAAAAGAAAAAAAATATTTGGACTTTTTAGTTTTCGTGGCCTAAATTTTTAAAGCAAGCTACTGAAAACTGCCAGAACATAGATTTTACTTTTACATCCAATTATGATGCATATCAAGCAAGAACAGAAGCGGCATAACCTACTCTAATTCTTGTTAAAAATTTCATTTGCATGTAAAGTTAGATTAATGTTTGCATTTCTAAAGTCATTTGATTCATTTTTTTTTATTCAAAAGATACTTGTTTATCTTTAAACTTTCATATTATAGGTATTATAGGTATATTTTAGGTATGAGGTATATAATTACATCAGTGTAAGCATTAGCAGGTATACCGCACTAGTTTTCACAACTAATATAACGAATTACCTTTTCAAATTAGATAATTACTCAAATTTAAATAAATTTAAACTGGATCATTACTCATTGTTGTCTCGCAATAAGTAGAAACTCACTCTTGACAGAGATCTGCAAGACTTTTGCTTTATTTTAAGAACAGATGTTTTTCTGTGCTCAACTGGGGCTCAACATCAAGCCAGCAACCAACTACATGCATGGTCTCACAGCTTCACTAATCTAACATGAAGGTAAATAAAATAACCTAAGCAACTGAAACATCATTAAAACACGTCACACCTCAGTATTACAGAATTTGCTTAGCCAACATAAGCTTTGCTGTCACAAATCTGTATCACATAAGATTATTAACAGGCAACTGCAGACTATAGCACAAAAAAGTGAAATCATGAGTCTTTAAAATTGAGGAGAATACATTTATCCTGTGCTCAGGCACACTGTGGTGGTGGTTAAAAGTAAAATTCAAAAGGAGCCACAGCTCCTCCCCCCTTTGAATTAGATTAAAAGAGTAATTTAACAAGATCATTGTTTGTTGTGTGGGTGTATATAAGAAGATTAGCTAGGATTACGTATACAGTACATCTTGTTAAGGGGGGGAAGCATAATGTCTTGTTTGGAGAAAATGCAGATTCATTCAGACCTCAATAAAAATAATGTAAAGGCACGAACTTGATACAATTCAGACTGATTTTCATTTGTGCATCCCTGGCCTCGTGGTACTTCCCATGTGAAGTGGAAACAGGCCTACTCCTGGCCAAAAAACAATAGTTTCCAAATGAATTGCCTCAACTTACTGAATGGCTTGATTTTTACTTGGGGAAACTGAGTACAAGGATAAAGCCTTCTGTTAACAATACTTTAAAATTAACACGCTATTTTTCCAGTAAAGGTAAACACATGCTAAAGGGACAAAGTTCTGAACTGAACAGAGAGGGAATTTTTACAGCATTTGGGAAATTTGGCCGTTGTTGTGCGGAAGATGTTAAAGGACAATAGGCCGGCACAGAGGAAAAAAGTCAATGTGAAACTCGGATTTCCAGGTTTGCGGAGACGCTAACACTTTCTGGCATTTCCTCTGAAAGCCACTCTCTGACAGGCCCTGAAGAAGATATTCCCTGCTAGCTTTGCTGGCTCAGGCCTGCCCCCCTCCTCCTCCTACACAATGCCGTGACACAGGATTAGCTTTCATTAGAGAAGGTGCTGTAATCAGCTTTGGAGCATAGCAGAGACGGAACAATGGAGGAGGCTGAAAGGATCTGGAAGACAGGGCGCTATGGGTGCATGCTTTGCTGTATGCAAGTTCCCAATGTAACCTGTGGCACAGCCAGATAGTGTCACACAGCATTTTTTTTAAGCAAATAGCATCAGTGCAACATGCTATTAGCTTCTCTTGTCTTTTTAGGGCCCTGACACTACATGTACAGTACTCTTCTGCTGTTGAGCACTTCAGAGACAGCCAACGCCTTTAATTTTTCCTGCTACAGTTAATATTTAATGCCCTTAATTATTAATCTACAGACAAAAAGACAGAAAGCTACTAGACTTGTTCACATGCATTAATCTATAATCTGGTTTATCCTCATTTGTTACTATTCTTTGGTTCTTCTTGAGGGCAAAACTGCAAGCTTATACAAAAGCAGGCAGAATATATGCCTGCTGGAGGTCAGACCGGCGCTGGCTTTAGCATTTGTACTGTGGTCAAGGGCAACCGCAAGCAAAAGACATGATGTGACCATAAATATTTGATTGGTTAGCAGTGGTGCTAGTTTTTGAAGAACTAGGTGCTTCAAGGAGAAGGAATGCCATGTCTTTAAAAATAGGATACAAATTTTTCCCCATGAATCCGAGAGTTTCACCCACTAAAAAAAAGCAAACTCAAATAACCTAAAACTAAATCCACACTGTTTCCCCATAAATAAAAGTCACCTCAAAACAACTTAAATCTAAGGAAATGTGATTACCCTTAAGGTCTGTCATTTCTATTCTTTGACATAATGATAAACTGCAAGTTCAACCTTTTCTTCAGGTGGTAAAGACAAAGGTCAGGCACATGTTTGTATTCCAGTCTAGACAAAAATCTGGCCCTGTAGATTGACAGAACCACCTTTGTGCAAGTCTTGCCCCACTCTGCACCATGCTGTCAACTGGCGCTTGTATTGGGAAGGACTGACGACATAGGTCTATCGAGAACATATGTCCCCACTAACCTTGGAGAGCTCTGCAAGTGCAGCGAAAGCCACTCTACAAAGCGTTCTTGTTGGTGGCTTGTTCTGTGAGTGTGCAGTGACAAGCAGACAGGTGGCTGGACAGGATACAGATTCACATGTTGCCATAAAAACACAGGTCTGATTTCAAAGGATTTACTACTAAGCATGTGTAAACTTAACTACAACTTTCCTTCCAAAAAAATAAAAACATAAAAAATAGGGTGTTATATTGAAAAAAGAGAAAAAAAATATACAACACTGTGACCAATATGAAAATTGGTGTGACGTGTGATCATCTATGTCCTACACACCTGCAGAAAGTAAAAGTCCTGCACTAAGATGCATTACAACATCTCAAATATCTAATGATAAATCTACACATCAGACATCTTGAAAAACCTAACTGGATACAGTTATGTAATGTGAAACAATATGGATTGTAAATCAATAGCAGAACGCTGTTACGTTCCAGAAACTCCAAGTGACTTCAGTGTTTTCTGTACTCATTCACAGCTTGCCTCAGAGATAATATGCCTCAACAGGCGTGATCGCACCTCCCAAGGAGGGCTCGTTGGCAGCCGCAATGTTGGCATTTCTAGAATGCAATTACTAGACACATACAGAGGGGTTGAGGCCAGTCTATATTTGCAACCGCACTTGGTAAACGGAGCATACCAGACCTGAGGCTGACCCAAATAAAACAGAGTCTGAGCTGTAGATAACATTCCTCATCATTAATTAACCTTCACCCCCACTCTTCTCAGCTGGGGACATTACCTGCTTGATTTGAAAATGAGTACTGCACTGCCAACTATCACAATGATCTGTGGACTGGGGAAAACCCTCCCCACCAAATAAGAAGGGCTACAGCTCATATGTGAAATGGCATTCCTCCATGCTGCCAAGACATCGCAAACAAAACGCTTTAACTTAAATAAAACACTGAATATATAAAAAGACACATCTAATATAGCAAGGATTTTTGTGGGATCAAGTGCTTGCATCCAAGAGGTCCATGGCTGAGTTTTTATTTCTGGCAGACTGACCACGGTTTTTCAGGGGACAGGTGGTGAGGCAATGGGATGGCGCAGCCAGCCACCTCCTCCCACCTCTTGCCAAGTCAACAAGGCCCCTAAGAGTTCCCTTCCTTTGCCACTGCTTCCTTCTCCCCCTACCCACACCCACCTCTCAAGCCTATCTCTGTTTCTAGGCCAAAACTGTGTGGGCGTGGTGGGTTCTCCTGCCAGCAGGGGTACATGACTGCCAAGAAAGAAAAGCAAAAGCAGCACGTGGCTGGACTAAGACAGAGGATGGGCAACAAAGGAATTACTTCTCTAAAGTCCAAAGGCATTCTGAGTCAGCAAGAGAAATAACTCCACACTAACCACACACATATCTTGTCTCGCCATTGCTGGCACCCCAAAGGAGCTCTCTATATATCAGGAGAGTCTGTGACGAAGCTCCTGAACTAGCTGCTATTATGCAACTCTTCTGGGCTAAAAGTGACTATAAAGTAAAGCATCCTTCTCTGCTGCCAACCTGACCCCCATATTGCAGAGGAAGCACTTTGAAAACTCACTAAAGGAGTATTATGCTGAAGCACCATCTGTGCAGGCTTTACTAGGAGCCGTGAGATTAAAGGCAGTTAAAGCATCACATTCAAAAGCCATCCGCCAGCCAGCATCCAATCAAAGATGAGAGCATAAGTAATGGACTGTGCCTTTATAAGACTCTAGGCACTGTTTGGGTTGTGTGGGTCAAAAGCCAGTGTGCTGCCTAGGTCATGCCCCTGATCCCTTTGGGACAAACAGGGTTGCTCCAAGGTTCATGTGTTCTTGAGGATCGGGTCACTGAGTATGTTTAGCTCACTTGACAGCTTGACTGCCTGAAGGGAGCCTTGACTTTCTTCTACTGCACTTCACTAGATGTGCATTCAAATCTTTGTACATTTTCAGATCAGACCCCCCCCCCCCATCAAATTCTTAAGTTTTCCAAAAATGTGGTTTCCCTAGAACAGATCACTCTTAAACGTAAATGTTTACATGCAGAAAGAGAAAAATCACGAGTTAAATGTCAGGTGACCATTTCCTTCTCAAAAGGCAAATAAGGACAAAACACACTGTCACATACCTGGGGTAGGGTGTTTAAGTTATCTGCTGCTCAAACACGCACTATATTTACTTTCATCAAAAGCAAACAGGCTCTATAAAGACATCCCATGCAGTGCGCTACAGCCCAGTACTGTGGGACCGCAAAGCTCTGTACTACGTGCACCATCTGTTGGGCTAAAATGAAGCCTCAGGCCCTCTTAACTGCTGGCTGCAAAACAGAAAGTACTCAGCTAATGTTTAATTCAGCTTACAACTATTGTCTTACATCCCTGCTGTCATGGAGTGTTTGAAACAAAAAATAACCATGAATTTTGTGTGGTGGAGGGTAAATGCTAAATTGACTCCACACTTCTAATTACTGCTCAAGTGCTGGCTTAAAATTACTTGGAGATACACAATCTGTTGGATGACCAGCTGATTTGTACCTCGATTTGGCCGTCTCCTAGGCTTACCGCATTCCTCCCGAGGGATCGGATTACGTTCTATACAGGGAGACGGGCCTGAAGCATTATGGGTGTTACAACGTGGGTCTGCCAC
>VUQK01003716.1:1473-13696 GCA_015106715.1 Bujurquina vittata | reverse complement strand
TGTATGTCTGTGCTCATGAGTTTGCAAAAACACATTTTACTTTGTCAACCAAATCTCAAACTACATATAAATAGAATAACACAAGTGCCACGAAATGGAAATGCAGCACCTGCAGCACCTGAAGCACAGAATACTGAGAATCGGATTCCATATGGCGGGCTTTTCTGCAGCCGTTCTTCCAGAGCAAAGCAAACTTTTTTATATATCCTCATTTTAACCGAGCTGGGAATCCTGTTTTTAAGTGTTTTAACATTAACATTTTTTGTCACTGAAAACATTTGATATGCTTATTTATAAGGGCATGCTGGTTAACTCACTTGTTACAGGCATCAGATTCATTTCACCATCTTGTTATAGATGAGACAGACAAGCTGTGAGTGAAAGAATGTAAGGCTGTGGGCAGGGGAGCAGCTGTCAGTTTGTCTCACTTGGCTAGTTAGCACCAATTCAAAGTATTTGGCTTGTCTGTTTCACTTGGATGGTTAAAACAAAGACACTGAAAAAGAGCTACAGTGTGACCATGTTGTTCTTTTTTTTTTCAGTTAGCGTCCCTCAGCATTGCATTTTATAGTGGCTTAAAAGAAGCACGCTCTCCTGTGCCCTCAACTGTGGAAAAACAAGGTGCAGTAATAGTGCATAGCAAATCATAAATGTTACTACATACATGTAGCGTATAGACATATAATAAATTATTATTATAATGCACGAGTATCTCTGGTATATACTCCACGGTCTGACTTTCTTCCACATGCAGCAAAAATAATCATGAATGTAATGTATTCACATTTATATACTCCTTTTCTGTCTTACTAACCACTCAAGTGCTTTTACACTATTTTAACAGTCACATTTTAACAGTACTTTCAAGTACTTTATCGCTCTCACATTCATGGCCAATATAGAACCCTCAGTTAATCTAACAGGCAGGTCTTTGGACTATGGAAGAAAGCCACAGTACCCAAAAGAAACCCATTCAGGCACAAGGGCATGTGGCAGCTCGGCCCAGCCAGGATTCAAACCAGGAATCTTGTTGCTGTGAAGCAATAACGCTAGCCACTCCACTAGTGTGGTGCCCTGAGGTCTCTAAATGCTTCTGATATTGCTATTTATTTGAGATTAATTCTAAAATTTCTATCAGAATTCTAAATTCTGTAGCATTATATATTTACGTACTACTGAACATTAAGGAATATTAATTATGAAGTATCACTGAGTATTCCCACAATCCAATGAATCATAGCTTTATGATGTAATTTCAACCAACTCCAAAGCAGTTTGCAGATATGCTTATATGTGTGTAGCTAGTTGTATTTGTTGCTGTGTGGGTAAAATAATGAGGTTACCTGAGATTAATTATTACCTGTTTATGTCCATGTAGAAAAGCTTAGCATTTTTTATGCCAGCTTAAATAGCTTCTCATTGCCTATCAAAGAAAAAAAAACTACGTAAAATGTTAAATGTATTTAGAAGCATGATGCAGTGGATAATTTGAGATAATGTTGCATTATTTCAGATGGTCCCTTCCAATATAAGTACACTGATTGCCAAAATAAAGAGCAAATTTTTATCCCAGTAAGGTTCTATAAAATGTAATGAAATACTATATGGGAAATATGACTAAATGTCAAAACTGTGGCCATGTGATGAAAATATAAAGGCTTACATAAATAATCTAATCGGTTTATTGTGCTGGCTGGAGAGACGGAAAAAAGAAAGCTTGTGATGCATGTGGTGGGTATCCCTCCCACACTGGAATCCTTAAAGGATTCTGATTTATATTTGGAGCTGTTGCTGGCATTATCAAAAAGTGGCCTGATTTGATTTATATCTCATTAATCCGTCCCTCTCTCTTTCTCTTTCTCGCTCTCTCTCTCTACCATACATGCCAACCTTCCTCTGACACAAATGCCTCACACTCTGCAATCTTTCATCATCTTTTCTCCTTCATGCCATGCAATGTGAAAGCTAAAGCTTCTGTCAGTCACTCTTTACTGAAAAGTTCATAATCAGCAGGCACTCGAGCGTTAACTGAGTGTAGAAAGCATCAGACGAGTCCATTCTATTTCCCACACCTTTCAGAGGAATTAATGTGTTTGCAAGGAATGAAGACAGAAAATTCTCGTTGTTCATAATAAGAGAGCAGAATAAAATAACTCAGTGCTTAGTGCCGACCAGTGGCATCACCAGACCTATTTTGAGGGCTTTAGCCTCACTTGAATTTCCTGCAGTGTTGCTAAATAATTCAATCCTTTCTGCCCAATTTATAATGTAAAAATATGATACACTCCAGAATTACAGCAGTCATGAGAGCAGCTAAGACCATGACCCTGTGGAAATTACAACTACCACCAAGTTTAATGTCCTATTTGAAAAATAAAATACAAATAATTATGACAGGCAGAATAGAGGTGGAAAATCAGGGTCAGTATTTTGGATTAACTCACTCCAAAGCATTTTTTTTAAAGATTGCTGTGTGATTAGTAACTTAGCACATCACCTTGGTATGTTTTCTGTGGTGTCTTTGAGGAAGTGACACATTTTTGTATTTATTCATTTATTACATAATTGCATAAATATGTGTTAAAATTCATTTATATATGGTGGCAGTACATATTCCTCCGGGTAGAGTCTTATTATTCAGTGTCTGGTGAGCTGGGAAATGTCGCCACTCCACTAAGTCCGTATATTTGTTTAGTTTGGTTCTTTTGGTTTGTTTCTGTTTTTGTTTTTAATAGAAAATGCATTTAAAAAGGGGAATAATATCAGCAGAAGAAGCTCTGTAAAGATTAGTGTCTGATTTCTGTGGCTGAGTTAATCACCTGATGGCAGATCCTCAGTAAGGGTGTATGGTGGAAGCAATAAAGAGCTGGTTGGTCTATGAAAATACATTCCATATGCAGCGTGCCGTGGTGGGGTGAGTTTTTGGGCATATTTTTAAGTGCATTAAAATTATCAGTCACAAGTATCTCATGATGGCCTGTTTATAAGTAAGCCATGGACAGATTAAACTTTTTAAATAGCAATACTAGTCATCATCATTATCATCGTAGTGTAACATAGTGATTAAATAGTATAACCACAGATCTGTGTTATGTCTTTCAAAGAGGTATTGATGTTGTGATTATTCCTCGAATGTTCTAGTCTTGAAGATTTACCTTTGTGACCTTGTGCCCCAAGCAGGCCCCTGTTAGGTCCACCTCGGCCTTATTTGATTGCATTGACCTGATTTCTGCTCTAAATTTTATTTTATTTTATTTGTTACTTTTTTCCATTCAACTGTCACTGGCGGAGCGAGTGGGGTCCATGATTTTGAGACCTAAATATGCCTAATATACCTATACCTAAGTATATAAATATACTAATGGTGTCCCAGGTTACAGTGATCAATGGCTCATTGTGATCACAAGCAGGTAAGACACAGCAGATTATGATCCAGACTTAGAAAGTGCAATAAGGTTTTGCGGAAAAGCTGCAATATGGTCCTTTACCATGCCATGCCTTGTGGGGAAAAAAACAGTGCTGCAGCAGAGGAGTGGGACATTAGTAATGTTACACACCATGCAGATCACTAATCCTTGATGGGATTAGAGGAACACCTCTTGGCATGTGCATAAAAGTCCCAACACGTCATCAGCTGTCTAGCATACTTAAAACTGATTGAGTCAGGGAGTACTCCAAAACATGTGCAAATGGAAATATATAAGGGGGCATGGAGAGGCCCAAGAGGCTGCTGTGCGGATGACCTCTACCTCCATCCCTCTGAAGAGAGCTGAAGATGAAAGTCATGTGGAGTTAGCATGGAGACCCGCAAAGGCTCTGCTCTTCCTGCAGCTTATGGTTTTGTTTGACTGTATCACAGTTAGCCAGGCAAACTTTTTTGACGGCGAGTGTGCTATGCCGTCAGAGTGTGGATGGGAAGCTTCAATTGTCAAATCGGCCATTATGATTGTCCGCATGATTTGTAACTCAGATACCATCACTGACCCCCCACCCCCCGACATAGGTTTCTGCTCAGTGGTGCGGCTCCTCCATAGGCAAGCAAGCAAGCACAAAACTAGAAGGGAGTGAGTGAGTGGGGTGTAGACTGAGTGCCAGTCGGGGCTGGACAGCAGCAAAGCAAGCCTCAGATTGGGGATGAAAGACCTTTTTCATCTTACTTTATTATTGGCTGTTTGAGGAGCCAATAATTTGGGATATATACTCCAGAGGCATGCCTAAGGAGAGCCTGTGTGGGAGCACAAGGGCACAAACAATATTCACAAGCAAGAAGGGAATTCACAAATATTGCAGATCTCCCTTTTTAATTGTCTGCAGTCCTGTTAATCAGAGGCATGCTTTAGTATATCTACCAGATGAAGAGACAGCTGGTGGTTCATAATCTGTTAGGACAAAAGTTGAAAAATGCGTTCTTTTCTTAATCCTATTTTCCTTATCGGTTTTCATCTAATTCCATCGCTGCACTGTGTAAATCCAGTTTTGCTGTTTTCATTGTCAGTGTTCAGATATATTGTTTTGCTTTGTAAATCGACTTCATTTTCCACTGCCACAGTTTGGATTCTGTTCTGCTGATTTATTGTTTATCTTTTATCAAGGCTTGATATGTTGAAAAGGAGGATGAGTAAATAGTGGAATGAGATTCAGGGAGTGAGGAAGAGTTATTCTCAAATCTTATCTGAAGCATGCTTTTAGTAGGTTATATTATTCATGCGTGGCATTGAAAAGGGATCGTTTTCATCCAAAATGAGATTCAGTAAAAACAAATTCAGCTTCAATAGTAATACTTTCTTCTGACAATGCCAATAGAACATGCAAGCAGAAATCTCATGCTAAACCCTGTCCTGCGCCATACGTGGTTGTTTTGTGTAAGGTTTTAATTCCGAACAAATTAAAGCTACAACAGTGCAATGTGATTTCCACCCTGGTGTGTGATCTCTGTCACATTTGCCCAGTCCCCTGTATGAAAACAAATTCTTTTTCCACCCCCAGGCTTTGGCTGTTTGGAATTTGAGTTTTGTAATTGAAGAATTAATGGAGTCAGTAATCAAGCAATTAATCAGTAGTTACAGTAATAGCCTCCTCGTTCTTAAGTGAAGCGCTTTATGTTGCACATTAGGCTGTGTGTTGAACACACTGTAGGCCTACAGAAACTAAAACTACTGCACTCCAACAGCACTGTTTGTTTCTTATTAGCTGTCAAAAATTCAAAGAGATGGGCAATATGTTCCATGTACGTGCGTCTGCTTGTCAGCAAGATTTAGCAAATCATATGTCAAGTGTTTTTAATATACATTTCAGCTGTCTAATGTTCCGGTACGCCTTCATTCACAGCGCTTTTCCAGGTAACATTAAAAGACAAAATATTCTGGTTTATTTTACAGAAAATCCACATTTGTGTGGATCTCAAAAATATTATACATTGTTGAATGATATAATATTTTTCAGCAGTGGCAATTAACAGGCAATTTGTGATTACCGTCTTTGAATACGAAATATATTTTATTTAATTAATAAAACATCTCAAGATATCTTGCACTACTGCTGCTGAGAGATTAAACCTTGTTTGTGTGAAAGACATAGTGCTCCTTTATGAAGATTTTTCAGATTTACTGAGCTATTCATAGCTCGCATATTCCTCAGTGGATCAGTATTTATCGCTGGCATTTCACTGGAGGTTCAAAATCTAGCAGTATAGTTTACATCTTTTTCTTCATGTTCGCATTGATTTTCTGAACATGCTCCAGTTTCCTCCCACATTCAAAAACATTCAGGTCAGGTAGATTAGAGGCTCTATAAATGTTTCCCTTTATCTGTGCTAGCTCTGTGACTCACTTCCGACCTGCCCAGAGTGGTTCCCTGCTTTTCACTTGGATAGTTGCAAGGAAAAAAAATGACAATAAAAACATATACTACTGAATTCTGAGAACTGGATAAAAAGCTAAAATCTTGAGAAAGTTGGATGACTTTACATAGTGGGGATGTTTGAATTTCTGTATTTGAATTAGTTCTTGAACACTGCAGCTGCAATGTAGTCATTAATGATAAACTGGTACAGTCTCCCAGAGTCATACTGGACATGAATTTAACATGTCGGCAGTGTAACAAGCTTCCTCTCGATGGTTTTATTATTCCACAGGATGGCTGTTTTTTGATATTTAATAATGAAATGCATCCGCACATTTATTTTAGAAAAAAAAATCTTTTCTAACTGTGTGTGACAGATACAGTTGGCTGAGATATTAATTGACCATAAAGAGTTAGATCAGTTATGGTGTTTAACAGCACTGACTTGATGCAGGGTGTGTTAAACTTTTCAAACAAATATAAAGTGCTTAGAGAAAGATTAAAAAAAAAGTAGATGACCTAATTGTTAAAGGTCAAGTGTCTGAAAGTTTAGAGGCCATGTTGTTCACTAGAAATATACATTAAAAAAGCCCTGGTTAGTCAACCTAACAGACTTCAACTTCATTGGGTATATAAAAAAGTAAAATTTAAATTCAACAGAAAGCAATGTTATTGTATCGATCTCCACTTTCTCTACCAGGCTGCAGAATTTAAACCACCATTGCGATGATCAGCAATTAATTGCAATTATCACAGTTTTTTTTTTCACATTTACGAAACTGAAAATGCCTTATTTAAAAATATTTGTTAGTTGTAAAAGGCAGAATTGTTCTTAAAATTCACTGGAAATTTTGGCCTCAAATTAATAACTTTACACAGTAAATTCTTTACTGTCTTCTATCTATCTATCTATCTATCTATCTATCTATCTATCTATCTATCTATCTATCTAAACATTGCAGTTGCACTTGCATTCATGCCTTTGAAGAACTATGAGTTGTAATCAGACGTTTCTAGATATCTCGACTCGATTGAAGGACCAGTGGGTGTTGAGCTTTCTTATTATTTATGCTCACCCACACTGAAATATAAATCACAACACAGCAGTCATAGCTTCTTTTTCCCCCTCCTTCCCTCCTCTTGCAAACAGACGGCACAAAAGTCAGCCGTTTTATCGTGATTTTTGATCATGTGACTGAGATGTAAGGACATTACACCAGAAACACATATGTATACGGCATTTAGTGCATCATGTTTGGTAGTTTGTGTGGATACATGTGTGTAATCAATGATCAGTGAAGAGTAGCTGTTTATTAAGTTTGTCCTCATGGTAATAATTAGAAAGGGTATGGTATAAATTTAAACATGCATTAGTCTAATGGGTGTCTTCTCTTTTCTGTCTCTCATTTCATTCCAGTGAGCCAAAATCCTCTTTTAAGAGAGTGAAAGACCAGTCAATGAATTATGAATGTTAAACAAGATGACCTCCTATCAGCAGCAGCAGATGATGCGAGGTCCTAGGTGGAACCGGGCCTTGTCCGACCCTTTGTTTGTTCTGCTCCTGGCCCTCCAGCTGCTGGTGGTGGCAGGACTGGTTCGTGCTCAGACGTGCCCCTCTGTCTGTTCGTGTAGTAACCAGTTCAGCAAAGTCATCTGCACCCGCAGAGGCCTGCGGGAGGTTCCTGATGGCATCTCTACCAACACACGCTACCTGAATCTGCAAGAAAATCTCATTCAGGTCATAAAAGTGGACAGCTTCAAACACCTAAGACATCTCGAGATTCTACAGCTGAGCAAAAACCACATACGCAAAATTGAGCTTGGGGCCTTCAATGGACTGGCCAGCCTAAATACGTTGGAGCTATTTGATAACCGCCTCACCACCATCCCAAACGGGGCGTTTGAGTACTTGTCCAAACTAAAGGAGCTTTGGCTAAGGAATAATCCCATAGAGAGCATTCCCTCCTATGCTTTCAACAGAGTGCCCTCATTACGGAGGCTGGACCTTGGAGAGCTCAAACGGCTCTCCTATATATCTGAGGGGGCCTTTGAAGGGCTAAGCAATCTACGCTACTTAAATCTGGGAATGTGCAATCTGAAGGAAATTCCCAATCTTATTCCCCTGGTGAAGCTGGATGAACTTGAAATGTCAGGAAACCAGCTATCTATCATCCGGCCTGGTTCATTTAAAGGGCTCATACACTTACAAAAGCTGTGGATGATGCACGCCCAGATCCAGACCATAGAAAGGAACGCTTTTGATGACCTGCAGTCACTTGTGGAACTCAATCTGGCCCACAATAACCTTACCCTCTTGCCCCATGATCTCTTTACTCCTCTACATCACCTAGAGAGGGTGCACTTGCACCACAACCCATGGAATTGTAACTGTGACATCCTCTGGCTGAGCTGGTGGCTTAAAGAGATGGTACCAGCAAACACCAGCTGCTGTGCCCGCTGCAGCTCACCCCTTCACCATAAGGGACGATACATTGGTGAGCTGGACCAGAATTACTTTCACTGTTATGCTCCTGTTATTGTGGAGCCTCCCACAGACCTAAACGTGACAGAGGGAAGTGCTGCAGAGTTGAAATGCAGAGCCAGCTCTTTAACATCAGTGAGCTGGATTACACCCAACGGTTCCATCATGACACACGGTGCATACAAGGTCAGAATCTCTGTGCTGAATGATGGTACACTGAACTTTACCAATGTTACCATGCAGGATACGGGCACATATACATGTATGGTCAGTAATTCTGCAGGTAATACAACAGCATCTGCAACACTCAATGTTTCCTCGACAGAGAACAGCAGTTTTAGCTACTTCACCACAGTGACCGTGGAAACAATAGAAACCCCACATAATGAAGGCTTCACCACTACAGTGCAGCAGAAGGTCGGCCCCACACCCTCTGCTGGCACATGGGAGTCTATCTCGCCAACCTCTACAACAACCACTACCGTCCGAACCGCACTCTCCACCCGTGCTACAGAGAAGACTTACACGATCCCCGTCACAGAGCTGGGTGAGGGATCACTGAATGGCTTGGATGAGGTAATGAAGACAACCAAGATCATCATTGGCTGCTTTGTTGCAATCACACTCATGGCAGCTGTCATGCTTATTATCTTCTATAAGATGCGCAAACAACACCACCAGCAGAATCACCATGCACCCACACGCACTATTGAGATCATCAATGTGGATGAGGACTGTGTAACAGGAGGCCCAGGCATGGAGGGCCACCTTTCCCTGCCTCCTCTTGAGCACGAGCACCTCAACCACTATAACACCTATAAGACTGCATACAACCATGCCTCCACTATCAATTCTATACACAGCTCAGCGCACGAACCTTTGTTAATCCGGGCCAGCTCAAAAGACAATGTACAAGAGACCCAAATCTAATACTTTTGTGAGACATTTTAAAACTGATGAAATTACTTACAGGCATTATCGACAGAACATTACTGATCTTTGGTTGTGAGGACTGCGGCTGACTCTCGGAGTAAGAGACTTGTGTTTGGCAAATCAGCGACTAGCAATGTTAATTCAGTGACTTTGGGAATTAGAGTATGTCTACTGTTTCAAAAGTGTCTTTACAAAGCAGAAGTTATTTATTTAAGAAAAAAATATTGTGGTTAAATCAAGAAAAACTGTATTCTGCTATTATTTTTTCAACACTTTATTCATGTGTTTTCTTTCCTCTCATGTCACAGAATTGATTTACTAATATACTTTCAAACTCTTTCAAAGACGTGTCAAAAAAAAAACATGAAACAGATTATTGTTCCTTTTTTATTCTTTTTTCTTTGGAATAGCTGCTGATTTTGGATCAGATGACATGGTAACCTCATTTTCCCCATGTATCAAAGAATCCTAGAGCACATTAGTGATTTTCTCCAGCTGTGGATTAATTGATGGAATCTTTTGTGACCATCTCTAACTGAGATTAATTAAATACTTGTTCATCATTTTAGAGTGAGTGACAGAACTGTAAGTGATGGAATCTGATCATTATTCATTGTTTAATTATCTATCACGTACATTAGGCACTCTCTGCGCTGTCATCAATAGGCTGAGGACCTGAAATGAGGGAAATACATCCTTTTCTGCTACTGTAAAAGTTGAAGCTCACAACTAGAAGTACGATTTTGTTATATTAAATTCTGTTCATCTATATGTCTTTGTTTTTCTAATGTATATGTAAAATTTAAAATGATCCCCTATCTTAAATTTGTCTTGACAAATCTTCTCATTATTATAGAAAGCGTATAATAAATTGCATTAAGAACCATTGAGATTCTGAAGGTCATGCTACAAAAGCAACATTAATAAGTACTTTAGAAAGAACATAATCATGACTGGAGAGGATGAGAATAATGTCTGTGCAGATGTACATGACTTAAATTCTTGCAAAAGTCCACTGCCTCTAAATGTTTCCAATGTATCATGGCTTCACCTTTACCTTGCAGTGCTGTGTAATGTTGCATATGAAGATGATTGCTTTGAAGCCCCCTTTTTCATGCTGGGACCCCTTACCTCATCTGCAGTACTGCAGGAGTGCTGTCAGAAGCAGACTGATGAGCTGAAGAAAGAGCTTAAACCCTTTATACAGCTGTCTGAGCACATTGCCTGTCATCTTTGTGCCATATTTCCACATGGGCAGTGCCTGGCAGTCCCAGATTCACACCCTGCTCCTGCCAACCACAGAACTTGTCCCTGAGTGGCAAGGCTTAGCTGCAAGAGGCTTATGGGGTGAATGTGTGGGATCGGGCATCAACCAGATGTTTGGGTTGCACCTGACTCTCTCCCACTCTGTTAGTGACAACACAATTTACATTTTAATTGATATGCCCATGGGCTTTGGATAGGCACAGCTCTGCTGCCACCCATACCCTGGAAAGCATTTCAAAGTCCCAAATGTAATGAATGGTGCCAAGTACGGTAAATGCAGTGGTTAGGCAGACATTTCACAGATGGCTGTAGTTTATTTTTAGCATTTGACTGTGTTTTATACTCAACAGAAAGATATGCAAAAAGGTTAGGCCACTCTAATTCTTAATTCTGTTAATTATTTTTGTTTTGTGTGTTTATTATTTATTTTTATTGTACTTGCAGTAATGCAACCTAAAGAGAATGCCTCTATTACACATGATCTTATGTGCTTTCTGTGGATTCTTCATGCATATCACTTAAGTGAAAGCTGGTACTCCACCCAAAATTTAGAAGATGTGTTCTATTGGCCTGAATGACATCTGGAAAAAATATAATACAATCCAATGCTGCGATCACTTTCCGATTATTAATGGTTAGATGGGATTTAAATGGTGGTAACACTGGTTTTCACTGCAGAAATGCCAGCATAAGTTCAGAAACTACTCAGAATAGTGATTCAAAAAAGTGGAAGAGTGCATTTTCAATGTAGTCCATCTGTGGGCTTTTCTTCAAAATAATTTACATATTTTATAGAAAATATAACAAAAAAAATCAATCCTTGTGTGAAACACTGTCAGGCTTAGAAGCAGCAGTGTTTATAGGTCTCTACATGTTACACAATTTGTTTCATGGGCTACCATTAATAAAACAAAAAATCACTGTATACTTTACAAGCCTTATTCAAAAAATTCCAGAATGCAAACCACAACACAGCAGGACATAAGTTTGAAGGGAGTTCACCATCACTCATTTGGTTTTACTACGAATAAAGACAAATTAACAAAATGGCTTTAAGTGGACATAATTGCAAGCCTTTTAAAGACAAAACAGAGTTTAGCTTAAATTTAAAGAATGCTGCACCCCTTTGTTTAATGCAGAGAGTACGGAGATTAAATGAGGTCCAGTGTTAATCTGCCTCAGAAGAATATGAAAGCTGAATGAAATAAAACAAGAAAAAAACAATCTTGGTTCACACAGAGCTAGAATTATCTAGGATACCTGACATATGTATTACAATTGTATAGATTACATATTTTAATTAATTCAAAATCTGTAGAGTAAAAAAACACTCCAGCAAATTAGCCAAATGTTTCAAGTAATGCAGAGGATATTTAATAATGTTAATTATCTGGGAATAATATAAATGAATTTTATTTTCACAGCTTTCTGTCTCTGCCAGATAAGGAATTATGGAGGTTTAAGCTAAAGGTATTAATGGTTAATTTGCAATGCAGTTGCAGGTGGTTATTGTATCTACTCAATATGAAGGCTCGCTGTATGTTTCAAAGTAATTTGATAAGTCAGTTCTGAGTGAATCTGTGCAATTTTGGGAACTAACGGGACTTTAGTTATCCAGTGTGTATGGGGAGTTGATTTCTAAATAAAATTAGGCCTTCAGGTACTGTTACTCCAGACTTGATGAATTATTTCCCTTTCTTT
>VUQK01003713.1:88506-115944 GCA_015106715.1 Bujurquina vittata | reverse complement strand
TCTAAAGGTGGGTAAGATGAGCGCTGTAGGTCAGCAAAAACTGAAAATTGTGCTGCCCACTTTTTTTAAATGGCACTTTGTTTGGAAAGTACCTCTAATACCATTACTTGTGCTTAATGTTTTAATTACAGAAACACACATCTGCACTGCGGCGAATATGTGAGAGTCTAGGCCATTTCTACCTTAATATCTTCTTCCCAGAGGAGAATGCTGCTTCATACGCTGAAGAGCGCAAGCAGGAGATGGAAAGGAGTTCTGTGTGTGTGCTTCTTCTCAAATCTACTGTCACTAGGTACGGGGAGTTTGGTATCTCACAAATTTACTGACCTGTAATGAATATTACACAATAAAATCTGTGGAGTTTTTTTTCCAAAGTTGAATTAAAGTTTGTGTATAATATTCATGCAAAATGCATCGCTGTAGCTCTGTGGTGGAGGATTGTGAAGAGGCTTTTGTTAAGAATCCAGATGGCCGTCCATTGGTGCTCTACCTTAGGACTGAAGAAGATCGCAATCTGACTGAACCCATCAGGCAACTGCTAGAACGGGTCAATGCTGCAGACAAGGCTGCTAAAATCAAGGTGCTCATATGATTTTATTATTTTAAATGGCTAAACAGGGCACAGGGGAGAAAGAAGTGGTTCATAAAGTATCCATGTTTTCAGTTTTACAACTTTCAAACACTCTTTCAGCAAAACTACACTTAATTTTGTAGAAAAAGCAGATATTTTCTGTTTATTGCTGTTAAATGTAACCTAACACTGTGTGTGTGCTGACCTGTTTTGAACATTATTAGGTAGTGGATCATAGTGGCTCTGCAGAGGAGGGGGCCAGCCTGATTTATACTCAACTAGAGAAAGTCGTCAACCAGGTTTAGACTGTCATTTAGCAACATTCACATTTTCATCAGTTCACAAAGCTTAAGGTCTATAAGAATTGAATTTGAAATCTTTTCATGTGATTTTCTTTCCTCTTCATCCAGGAGTTGCTGGGTCTTGAAGGAGCAGA
This sequence comes from Bujurquina vittata, assembly GCA_015106715.1. Taxonomy (NCBI): domain Eukaryota; kingdom Metazoa; phylum Chordata; class Actinopteri; order Cichliformes; family Cichlidae; genus Bujurquina; species Bujurquina vittata. The sequence goes on along the minus strand of VUQK01003713.1, from coordinate 114,937 downwards.
TGTTGAATGTAAGGACTCTGGAATGGACGAGGGGCGCGAGGAAGACTCGGGAGATGTGCTGTGGGACCTACATGATGAGCAGGAACAAATTGAGGCCTATCAGCAGGCTTGTAGCAGCACCACCTCACAGTTAAGCTTCCAGAAGGTAGTGCAATTCTTGTCTGTCATTTATTCATTCAACCTTATGGTTTTGTCCTCAAATCCTACATTTCATTGGTGTTAATAAGCCCGTGATGTATCAATGGCCTCAGTATATAGATCGTTTGAATGACATGATAGCTGCTCCGCCTCCCACACCCCCTCTGCTGGTATCTGGTGGTCCAGGTTCAGGAAAATCTCTCTTGCTCTCCAAATGGTAAGAACTGATTTCTTCAGTGAAGTGTAATGTATATATGGTGAAGTCCTCTTAAGTATGTCTCAAGTACATTTCCAAATTTACTTCTAAGCTGTATATTTGTAATTATAACATAGTAATTTAACCTAATGATGATCTCTCCAAGCACTGCAGACCAACACTCTTTCACCCTTGGAAAAAAAATATTATATATTATACCGAAGATGATGGGGTTTTTTTAATGACGTGGAAAGTTCTGGACTTTTTGAGTGCTTTGTCTACTTTGCTAATTGTTCTTGAATTCTCTTTAGGATTGAACTGCAGCAGAAGCAATCCCCCAACACCTTGTTTCTTTATCATTTTGTTGGCCACCCACTTTCGACCAGCTCAGAGCCGGTTCTCATTATCAAACGCCTCACAGTTAAAGTAAGGGATATCTTTGCTTTCTTTCACTGATAACTCTGCATTACTAAACAGCTACAGGAAGCCTTTTTTATGACTGTATGTTGTCACATAGCTGCTGCAGCACTTCTGGTCCATTTCTGGCTTGTCCATGGAGCCCAGTAAGATCTTAGAGGAGTTTCCCCGCTGGCTTGAAAGACTGTCAGCACGCCATCAAGGAAATATTATCATCATCATCGACTCCATTGATCAAATTCAGGTTAACACCCTTTACAACAATAATAGACTGAACATTCAATGCAGCTGTGTTTTTTCTCTCTGCTGTATAGTTTTGTGTGATCTACTGTTTGTCCCCTTCTGCTCCAGCAAGCAGAAAGACACATGAAGTGGCTGATTGACCCTCTCCCTGTCAATGTCAGAGTGGTGGTGTCTGTAAATGTAGAGACCTGTCCTCAGGCTTGGAGGTAGTACACACTGCGTGAATTTTTAGTCAAAATGGTTATTCATATGCTTATCTGTGACTGTGTCTCTTTAGGCTGTGGCCCACACTCCACTTAGACCCACTGAGCCCCAGAGAGGTCAAGAGTATTGTCAGCGCAGAGTGCCAGAGCATGGATCTCAAACTTACTAAGGATCAGGTCATTTGTCAACCCTTCAAGGCCATTTAAAGACATTTGAAACCGTTAGTGGTGGTATGTTTTTTGTGACACTTGAATATGTGTATTTTGTTCCAGGAGAAGAAGCTGGAAAGGCACTGTCGATCTGCATCGACATGCAATGCATTATATGTCACGCTGCTGGCGAGGATGATCACCAGGTACGCCACCTCTGCTTTCACAATTCTGAATACATTAAACAAAAAAATGCCTTCTTCCAATCCAGCATGGCTACGCTGCAGAGTTGGACAGAATTGTCTACAAGCCTGTAGTCAAACCTGTTTGGCCCTTTTAAATTACTTTAAATTGTTCTGAAGTAGAAAATCTTTAAAACAGTGATATATGCTCATCTTTTTTTAAGTAGGTTATATTTTGATGTTTGAACACACACGTTTATATTTTGTAAAGATTGTCTTGCTGCTTCCCAGCAGTAGATCCTTTGGGTCACTGGAGAAGAGCCTGGAGCAGTGTCTGCAGTGTCAGGACACCATGTCAGTCTGCCGCCTGGCGCTCAAAATGACATTGAACTCCCTCAGCACGGACAGAGAGCGCCACATAATGAGAGAGGTCACTTATACATAGATTTGTCATCCTGATTGCTTTTAATTAGAAATATGTGTGCAACTTAATTTGTCATAAGAGGAACTTACAGAACCCCCTTTCTGTTCTTCTTAATGTGAGTCTTTTCTATGCATAGCAGATGAATAGGTGAATGTTTTTTGTCTCTTAGATACTGGGCCTTGTATGTGCCAGCCATAACGGAGTGAGTGAATCAGAGGTACTAGATCTTTTCCCAGAGGTAGAGTTGTCTGTCCTTTCCTCTCTGCTCTACCGCCTGAACAGACTCTGCATTGTGACTCTTCGTTGTGGACTCATCAGGTTTCAACATCTACAGGTAATTAGGCTTCTTAGGCAGTAAAATTAAAGAACAGCAGCATTAAAAAGAAAAAAATGCATAATAGAGTTATGCTGTTTGTGGGCCATTTTCATCTTTTTGTGCGTCTGTCAGGCCTGGGAAGCTGTGAGGCTAGAGTTTCTGGGTGGAGGAAGCAGCTCCACTACTTACAGAGAGAAACTAATTCACTACTTCAACCAGCAACTCAGGTGCTGCAGAGATCCTCTCCGTAAACATATACATCACAAATTGCGCTGCTCTCTCAGAACAACTCATGTCTTTGTATATGTGTGTGTTTTTAGCCAGGACCGAGTGACGTGGCGGGTCGCAGATGAGCTTCCCTGGCTGCTCCAGCAGCAGGAGGACAGAACTAAACTGCAGCTGAGCCTCTTAAACTTGTTTGTCTCCCAAAACCTCTACAAGAGGTACATGTTAATGTTGACCGTAAACACGAATATGTATGAGGTAATGTTACAAAGCCTGATACATTTCTTCACCTGTTTTAATAAAAATGTGTGTTTGCTTTTTTTAGGGGTCATTTCTCTGAGCTCTTAGCTTACTGGCAGTATGTCGGCAAAGACAAAAGCTCCATGGCCGCCGAGTATTTTGACTCTCTGAAGCGCTATGAGAAGAGCTGCGAGAGTGAAGACAGCATGACCAGGCTCGCAAACCTGTATGAGACTTTGGGACGTTTCCTCAAAGATCTAGGTCTTCCTAGTCAGGTGTTTATTATTCACCACACATCATTTAATTCCTAGTCTTAAAGGGCTTAAATGTTTTTTACATTGTCTGAATGAGTCTAATCCTTTTCTGCTAAGAATGTGCCCATACTGACAATTGTTTGTATATCTTTCCTAGGCTGTTGCACCTTTACAAAGGTCTCTTGAGATTCGAGAGACGGCGCTAGATCCGGACCATCCCAGTGTAGCTCGCTCTCTGCACCAGCTGGCTGGAGTTTATGTCCAGTGGAAGAAGTATGGCAATGCTGAGCAGCTGTACAAGCAAGCCCTTGAGATAAGTGAGAATGCCTACGGTGCTGAGCATGCCAGCGTGGCACGAGAACTGGAGTCACTCGCCATGCTCTATCAGAAGCAAAACAAGTAAGTGGGAGTTTTCTCTGAGCTGATGTTCTGAAATTGTTGTTCCAGGTGTTCATCTTTATAAGTTCATAAAGACCAACCCCAGCTGTTCAGATTTTTTTATTTCTTCTGAGAACTAAATCACACTCTGCCAAAGCAGGATTCATTTTGAGAAACACGCCTAACAGCTAACACCTGGTGCTTTTTGTTCAGGTATGAACAAGCGGAGAAACTCAGGAAGAGATCAGTGAAGATCCGTCAGAAAACTGCTCGACAGAAAGGTCACATGGTGAGCATAGTTCTCAGACTCCCACACGCTTAGTAATACTCGTTTAATACTTGTTTAATGAGACATATTGCACGTGTTTTGTCTACTCCTCCTTTCAGTATGGCTTCAGTTTATTGAGGCGCAGAGCCCTACAGCTGGAAGAGCTGACCCTGGGAAAAGACTCTGCAGACTGTGCCAAAACACTAAACGAACTGGGCGTCCTGTACTACCTGCAGAACAACCTAGAGTAAGGCAAACATCATACAGACATATAGCACAGGCGCGGACCTGTAACATTATAGATTCTCACTGAACAGTTCCAGCCTAGTACCTGCACTTTAAATGATCAGTAACGTGCTTTGTTAATTCCACCTGAGTAACTACAGTCCTTCTCTTTGGTCTCACCAGTGCAGCCAAGGTGTTTTTAACCCGCTCTTTGGAGATGCGTCAGCGTGTCCTTGGTCCAGATCACCCAGACTGTGCTCAGTCACTCAACAACCTGGCAGCGCTGCACACTGAAAGGCGGGAGTATGAAACAGCTGAGGACATGTACGAAAGAGCGCTAGACATCCGCAAGAAAGCCTTGTCTCCTGACCATCCTTCACTGGCATACACACTCAAACACCTCGCCATGCTCTATAAACGCAGAGTAAGACAAATGATACTGACACAATACTTTTTTGTTGATTTGGTCTGTGTTTTTGGCACATGATTTCATTTATGTTGTACAGGGGAAACTGGAGAAGGCTGTTCCACTTTATGAGCTGTCCCTGGAGATCAGAGAAAAAAGTTTTGGGCCCAAGCATCCCAGTGTAGCCACAGCACTGGTCAACCTGGCAGTAATCTACTGTCAACTGGTGAGACTTGCCATGCTTCTGCTGTCTTGGCCATGTACTCCAGAACTTCAGTAGTATAGGTGAAACTAGGGATCAGAGTTTTGCCCTACCTAAGGAACAATAGAAATACCGGACTTTGAAAACACTCCATTACAAGTTCAATGTGATTCTAAGTAGATTATGAACAACTAATGGCCAAATAAAAGTAATTATACATATATATGGGATATTGACAGTTACAAATTAATGTGAGTACAGCATGTTGGACACCAGTGGCTAAATCTTTAAAACTGTATTTTATGTTCTTGATGTTCATGGTAATTTTGAACCTTTCAAATGTTTTATTTACATTTTTAAGTCTCAAATTAATGCATTGTAGCAAAAGGTCGCATTTTCCTTCCTTTGACATATTGTTTTGCACAAAGTAGCAAAGGATTAATTTAGATTATACAGAGCAATTTAATTGTGATTTTTCTTTTCCTTTTTGTCTTTGACAGAAAAAGCACAGCGATGCCTTGCCCCTTTATGAGCGAGCACTGAAAATCTATGAGGACAGTTTGGGCCATTCTCATCCACGGGTTGGCGAGACCCTAAAAAACCTGGCAGTACTAAGGTACAACAGTGATGGTTACATTTGACCAATCAAACGTTTAATTGTGAATATTGTGTTATTATTCTGCTACACGTATGTAAGCTGTTTTATTTCTTAATTTCAATTCCAATCTAGTTATGAAGAGGGTGACTTCGAGAAGGCAGCAGAGCTTTACAAGCGTGCAATGGAGATCAAAGAGGCAGAGCCATCTTTAGTGTGCGGCAATGCCCCATCTCGCCATTCCTCCAGCGGAGACGCATTTAGCGTGAGAGGACCTGCTCCCCTCCCACATGCTCAGAGGTGACCCTACTTAGGTGTAGTTTGCAACTGATCAATAATGGCTGTTTGGACAGCTAGAAAGTATTCTTGGACTCCTGTGATTTTAACAAAAAGAGAACAACCATAATCATCAATTGAATCATGTGTGGATGGAGGCTTTGGTCAGAATAATGTGCCTGTCAGAAGGATTGTGAAATCTACAGTATTAGTTTTTGAAAACTGCGTATCTGCTGGTGTTTGTAATCATGTGTAATGCACTCTAGGCATCATATAAATCCATCCTTTTACAGGCTTTAAACTCAGATCTGCACTACACTAAACTCACAGTTCAACTCAGCATAGATTTATGGACGTGAAGTTATTCCAGCCATAAAAACATTATTAATGATCACCAACATATTATGCGCACTCTGGTGTATAGTTTACATTATTCTTATTTTAATGTTTTTTTAAAAGTAGACATTTAAATAGTTGCACGAATCATGCTAAAAATCCAGCACAAAAAGGTTACTGAGGTCCACTGTCTCCTGATAATTAACAGGACTATCAGATCCAAAGCACTTTTGTTTTAAATATACATTGTTTACATTGTGAATTATATATTTCTTAATGTTTAGGCTCATATAATAGTGTTATTAAAAAAGGCAAACGTGGAGCATAAAGTAACATTCCAAAACACGCCTGAAGAAGCATTATCTCCGTTCCTGATTTAATGCTGCATTTATGCTAAATAAACGGCATGTGTATTTATTCATTTATTCAATGTATTTTAAGGGCCTTACCAAAGACATCACTGTGATATATAAGGCTCCAGGTTAATGTACAATAGACTGAGGCCAAGAGGGACACATTGTATCAAAACCTGTTGTCTTGCCAATTATACAACATACAAAGTGTCTTTACTGCTTTCATTTATTCATGTAATAATGCCATGTTAATAACATCTGTAAAAGCTGTACAGGAAAAAAATCAGCATGTTCATTTAATAAATACTTTATTGAGACAACTTAAACAATGCTCTGTAATGTCGCATGATCCTTTTTTTTTAAAGTAGAGATGATGTTGGAACACACATTGACTAAACAAAACACCAAATGATCTCTTTAGGTTTATCAACATGTAATTAGAAAGTGTTCCTATACACTTTCCACCATGTCAACAGATTACATATCTGATGTTCTGTGTGTGTGAAATGCCATAAGCAGCAATTATCATGCATTCCACTTCCTTAGCTGTTTAATTCATTCTTTAACTGCTTATATTTTATATCAATTGGCTTTTTCACGATGACGGAATGGGCATGCCAGATAAGGTTAGTCTTATTAAACAGCAAAAATTAACCTTCAGATTGTTGTCTACAGTTTTTTCATCTGAGCCATTAATTCTTCTAGGCTCTGCTCACTCTCCTCCACAGTCTCCCCATCTGCTGTTTCCTGGTTCAAAGAGGAGAAAACAACCCAGAGAACTGAGAGTCAGAATTGAGTTGAAGTGGCCTCATACTCAAGACAAACATTCAATAAAAAGTTACAAAGAAATGCTACGATATGTAACATTTTTTTCCTTTTACAAATTATATCCAAGCCCATCTGTGTTACATCTATGTTTTCAGTATAGTAAAGTTGGAGCCGAATGTCTTCCAGTGCTGCAATATTTGACTTTTTAAAATGAGCTTACCCACACAAAGCTACAATTTAATTGCTTCATAGCTGTGGTGTCTTAAAGAATACTAACCTCAGTTGGAATGGTATAAGCCACAGTGATGCCCTCTGGGAGGTCAGGCACAGCACCTGATGCAGCCTTTAACTCTTCTTCAGTCACTTCTGATACCAGTTCAATACCTGCACAGCACATTTGTGTGTGTTAATGCATTAAGATCTTAGGGAAAAATCCAGGCAAACTATGTTACACTGCTAAGGCTTCTTTTGCTCACCCCATTCGTTGTCTTCATGTATGACCTCCTCCTCTTCCTGTACTACTATCACTTTGGGCTGCTCTGCTTCTTTCCTCTGAACAGAAAACCAATGAATAAAGGTTAGCTTTCCTTGAATCAGTCAGTCTTTAATCCTATTACATGAAAACAGTGAGCATACACACCTTGTACTCCTCTTGTTGTCTCCTGCAGTGACGGTCATTGCATTGGGGATTAGCTTTCATGGCCATGGCAGGGAAGAAGTCCTGCATGGCATTGTAGCCAAGATAATAACTGACAGTACCAAACTTTAGCAGATACCTGGAAGACAAAACATTTAATAAACATTTACCCTCACTGTTCACTTACAAATTTTAACCTGCCCATGAATAAAAAAAATTAACCTACTTGAGAACATTTTGCACAAGGAGGCCTGCCACGACACCCATGGTTGTTGGTAAGCTGGCAGCACACACGCCCTCCCGTTTTAAGGTTTTCTCATCAATGTTAGCTGCTACCACAAGTGGAGGAGCACACTAAGAGAACATATATTACAGTATTAGAATCTAACTACATTATTCCGCAAGTGTTGGACATATTTTTAGTGCAAAGATATGTTGTTTATGTGTGTACGTACAGCGAAGCAGGCCGTTTCTCCAGGAATTATGAGCTGGATGTGCCCTGACACAGCATTCTCACTGACACCAGACTCCATCCAGATCTGACCTAGTTCATTGCAGGCCTGAAACGAACACTAAAATTAATTCAACCTGCACGAGTATTATATATTAAAATGTCTTTTTTGTGGCATTGATATATATACACTCACTGTATTGATGGCCATTCTAGCCTCAAAGTTGTCCACACAGCTCAGGACCAAATCCACTGCTTTCCCTTCCTCCAGCCCTCCATGACTGAAAACACAGTTATTTGCTGTGAAAGCTGCTGTAAAATAAGGGGACAGAGGAAGAAAACTAGGAAACATAAAATAGGACTCCTAACCTGATGCGATCCATGAAATGTGTAAAATTTTCCATTGTAGTAATATTGTAGTTATGGGTTTCAAATGAGACGTCTGGATTAATGTTTCTGTTGGGAAAGAAGAAGTAAGTCATATGTATTTAAAAGAAACTGAATGGAATTGGCAGAAAAGCAGATATCTGTTGAGAAACAGTGTACCTGAGTGTGTGTTCTGCTGCTTCCACTTTGCTGAAGCCTGCCTGGTGCGGCTGGAAGAACAGCCTGTTCATATTGGCAAGCTCTACTTTATCATAGTCAAAAAGGAGCAACTGTGATGCCACAAAATGAGAACAAGAAACGGTAAGGGCAAAAGCAGCTCAGACTGACATGGATAGAAACTGAGTAAAAGTGAAAGATAATGAAAGTTTCCATTACCTTACCAATGCCACATCTAGTGAGCATTTCAGCTGTCACACTGCCAACTCCTCCAACTCCAACCACAGCTACTGTGAACGTCCGAATTTTCTGTCAGCAAATGTATACATGGTTATTTATATTTCTCGATGCAAAAGCCTCTCACTATGCATTGATTGAATAGTCAGGAGTTTATATACACTCATCATGGGCATGAATATAACAGTCATTTGGGGCTTTTAATGATTTCTTTTTCTAATGTTCTTTTTCCAGGGTGTAATGATTGTACAGCATACATCTTTAATGACTAAAAATAATCGGGTGCACAAGCTGGAATTTATTTTGCATTTTCAAGCATCTGCACAGGGTCAGGTATATACATACAGGCTCAAATATATATATATATATATGTATATATGGCAGTTTCTCTTTCCCAGCATAAAACTGACCAAATCTGTATGTTTTGTTTTGTTTTTTGAGAAAGCTAATATAATTATAGGGTTAGTGTTTCTATAAATATTGGCTAACATGGGTAGAAAAAAATGACAGACAAAACAGCAGTTTGTCTATATTGTTTCATTATTAAACATGAACACTTCCGATAAGAGGACAGCAACCAGAAACTGGACAGCATTAAAATAAAAACTTTAAATATACCTCGTAATCATCCACGATGCCCATTCGCTTTAAAGCCATGAGACGACTGAAATAAAAACAGCTGAGATTAGCTTGCGGTCTGTGACTCACAACAAGGCGTCGGCTCTCAACACTAGGAGTTGTACACACAAAATTAAACGAAAAGACAACTAAAAATTACCTGTATGGGTTGGAATCCACAACTTCGGCGCTCATTTTGTCAATTTTCGGTCTATTTAGTGCATGGCTGTGAGCATCTTCCGTGGCACACTGCTGCTTCTGCTTACACTTTATCAGCTCATTCTCCAACTCTCTCACCCTCAACTTCAGCTCCTCCACTGTCGCCATGTGGAAAACAGGCGAAGGCTAAACAACGTCAAATAAATAACAATTTAATAAAATATTTACTAATTTCAAAAGAGGAATCGGTAGAGAAAGTACACGTCTTCTCTTCTCAAACCAGCTGTCAGGATGTGTGTTCCCGTAAACAATGTCCGTGCAGAAAACGAGCACAGCTACCCTACAGTGTTCCTACATCACCAGCGGTTTGTTGAAACTTTTTATTCTAAAAGTGTAATTTTAGGTTTGAAATGTTTCTGGCCATTGCTCTTTAAGGTTTGATAATTTGTGCATTTCTGACAAAATAATTTTTAAAAGGGGCGTTCCCTTGTTGTGCCTGTTCATAAATAGTCCGACCACCATAGGCGCTGCTAAATGTGGCTAGTTAAGTGATAAATCTGGCAATGATTAATCGAGAGTTATAACTGCGACATGGAAGAACCGACAACTCCTGTACGACAGCAACATAAATTAAAAGTTGGCAGTCTTCAAAGATATTTGACTGCTAAGGCACTTGTGTCAAATAAAGACACGCTTACTGTCAGACAGTACAGGTAAGGTAGACAGGGTTTACTAGTTCTCAAAGGGAATCTAGCACAAATGTTTCGCCTACTGATAACATACAAGATGTATCCTCTTATCTTTTCAGTGCTGGTCAGTCAAACCCAACCTTTCTAATCCAGACGCCGTCAAACAGTTATGTTCTCAGGAAGCGACCCCCAGGTGAGCTGCTGCCAGGAGCTCACAAGGTAAAGTTTCACCTACAGTTATTATAGTTTTAATTTTAATAAGAAAAAAAAGTAAATGGTTTAGTTTCAGACCAGTATCCTCAGTTTGTTTTACCATTTCAGTTTTTACTGTTTATAAATGTTTAGGTTTAACTAGTGTTACTTTTGTATACTTTTGACTTCCCAGTCTCAATAAACATACATCAGTGCAAAAGAAGATGGTTTACAGCAGCAGAAGACCGCCTGGGTGTCACTCATGTCAGCTAAGAACAGGAACCTGAGGCCACATTTAATATGTGCTCACCTAGGGCTGGGCAATATGGACTAAAAATAATAATAATACAATATTTTTTAGCTGAATGTCCATACATACATACATACATACGTCAGTCAGTCAGTTAGTTAGTCAGTCCTGATCAAAATCTTAAGACCAGTTAAAAAATTGCAAGAATTTGCATTTTGCACTATTGGATCTGAAGAAGGTTCTAAGTAGAGCTTCACAATGATAAAAGAAGAAATCGGTGCAAGAGTCAATAACTTTTGAGCAGGGAATTTATTGAAAACTGCATTTACACTCAAACGTGATTTTTTTTTTTTTCAGCTGATCAAAAGTTTAAGACCATAGCTCAAAAAAACCCGAAACCCCCCTCAAAACAGAAATCGAATTGTCAAAAAAAGGACTCAGCAATGAGGAGCTCCACCATTCTTGTTGATCACTTAAAATAATCGTCTAGGCATGCTTGATGCCAGTGTTTCCGGGAGGCTAGTGGGAACGTTGCTCCAAGTGTTGAAGATGGCTTTACGAAGGGCATCCACTGTCTAGTCCTGATTTCCATTTTTGTAAACTTCCCTTGCCATCCATCCCCAAATATTCTCAATCGGATTTAGATCAGGGGAACATGCAGGATGGTCTAAAAGAGTGATGTTGTTCTCCTGGAAGAAGTCCTTTTTCAGGCGGGGCTTGTGAACTGCAGCATTGGCCTGTTGAAAAACCCAGTCATGACCACACAGACGAGGACCCTCAGTCAGGAGGGATGCCTGCTGCAACATCTCCAAATAGCCAGCTGCTATTTGATGCCCCTGCACAACCTGAAGCGCCACTGTTCCATTGAAGGAAAACGCACCCCAAATCATGATGGCGCCCCCTCCACTGTGCCATGTAGAAAACATCTCAGGTGGGATCTCCTTGTCATGCCAGTAACGTTGGAAGCCATCAGGACCATCAAGGTTAAATTTTTTCTCATCAGAAAAGAGAACTTTCTTCCACCTTTCAATGTCCCATGTTTGGTGCACCCTTGCAAAGTCCAAACGGGCAATTTTGTGGCATTGAAGAAGACATGGCCTTTGAAGACATTTTTTGTTTCTGAAGGCCTTCCCTCGCAGATGCCGTCTGATGGTTATTGGGCTGCAGTCAGCACCAGTAATGGCCTTAATTTGGGTAGAGGATCGTCCCGTGTCTTGACGGACAGCCAATCGGATCCTGCTGCTCAGCGCTGGTGAAATTTTTTTGGGTCTACAACATGACTTTTTTGTTTCATAACCCTCAGGATCATTTAAAAAAGTGCAAAATGACTGTCTTACTGCGTCCGACCTGAGCAGCGATGGCACATTGTGAAAGGCCTTGTTTATGCAGCTCAACAATCCTACCACGTTCAAAGTCAGTGAGCTTTTTTGCTTGTGCCATCAGCAGGTCGTGACAGTGTAGAGACTTGACAAAAAATGACATGGAATCCAAATTTTTGCACAGCTTTTGGCTCTTAAAGGCTATGGTCTTAAACTTTTGATCAGCTGAAAAAATCATGTTTGAGTGTAAATGCAGTTTTCAATAAATTCCCTGCTCAACTAGCTACGTTTGCGTTGCTAGGGGGAAAAAATCCTAGCAACAAAGTCACTAAGTTGGCAACACTGCATGACCCACGTGAGCTTAATCTGCTGCGTGGTGGGCTGACGTATTTACGCCATGAAATTAGCATATCATGATATAATTTATTTTCCTCGGCAAGATTTTTTTTACCGGTATTATCGTGAATGATATGATATGGCCCAGCCCTATGCTCACCAAAATTGGACAATAGAAATTTGGGAAAACTTTGCCTGGTCTGATGAGTCTCAATTTCTGCTCCGACATTTGTATGGTACTGTCACAGTTTGGTGTAAACAATATGAAAGCTTGGCTCAGTCCTACTACTGTTGATCATTGAAGAAAGGAACAACCTTCTAAATCTCTCCTTCATGCATGCTGCAGTCTGTTACTGAAGGAGGTGTTCAGTGCTGTCAGGATGAACTGTATGGGGGGGAAGGTATTTTCTAACAGGGATGACAGCTTAGCAACCATTCTCTTGTCGCTCACTACCTCCACTAGGTTAGCCTTGTTTTGACCACTGAAATAGTTGACAAAAGCATCTTAACATAGCACAGTTGTGCATTTTTTTAAAAGTATATTTGCAGCCTTGCTGTGTGTAGTTATGGCACTTCTTTAGGGAGAGACTTATTTTATATGGTTTGACTGCAGCGTTCACAAATTTTGACATGACTATGAATTAAAAATTTCTGCCAGAAATGTGAATGTGTGAAGATTACTTTTGGCAGGCATCAGGGAACACTCAATGATAAATGTAAGCTCCAGTGTTGTTTAAAAAAATGTTTCTGGCCACAATTAATGGTCATTAGATGACCATGTAGCACATTTCCTAGAAAGAACTATATAAATTGGCTCTCGTTAAATGGTTAAGATCTGATCTAGCTGGCTATGTTCAGTTTGCATGTAGCTGTTAGTTATAAAAACTGAGATCTTTTTAAACTTGAATGAATATATTTATGCACAACTTGTAAACGTTGCTTTGCAGTTACTATCTGTGCACAAACTTTATCTACTTTAACCTTGTAATCAGATGAATTAAGTCAAATAAAAGTGTTAAAGCCTCCCCCCCCTCCCCAAAACAAAAAATTGTTAAGTAACTCGTGACCCTGCGTGAAGTTGTATCATATATTTTTTTTTTCCCCTTCATTTTGCAGGTGGACAGAGAGTACCGTGTGCAGAAGGCTCTCTTCTCTGTTGGTTTCCCCGTGCCTCAACCCCTCTTTCACTGCACTGATGTTGAAGTCATTGGAACAGAGTTCTACTTAATGCAGCATGTGAAGGTACAGTAAGTTGGTGCATCCATGAGTCATAAGTTCCTGAATCTAATATTTTGGTAGGTGATTTGCTTGACATTGGCTCTAAATTCCAATTTTACTTTCCTTTTCTTGCTAGTTTGAGCTTGTGTTTTCATTAGAGATGAAAATATAATTTTTTTTTAAAAAGGCAGTCATCCATCTCTGTTGATCAGGGGCGCATATTCAGGGATCTTCGTCTGCCTGGAGTGAGTCCAGCAGAGAGAACAGCTCTGTATGTGGCTGCAGTGGAAGTGTTGGCAAAGCTGCACTCTCTGGATCTGGCATCACTGAACCTTGAAGCATATGGAAGAGGACCAGGTTACTGCAGGAGACAAGTGAGATAACAAAAGCACTCGACAAACTGAAACCGTTTCACTGTTTTTTTTTTTTTCTTCTGGAACTCTAGCAAGATTTGTGAAAATATGTTAGAATTGCCCTTTTATCTGTAAAGGTTTCCACCTGGGCCAAACAGTATGCCGCAGCAGCCCACAGAGACATTCCAGCCATGAATGAACTGTCTGATTGGTTGATGAAGAATCTGCCAGCCAGTGACAACGAGGTCACCCTCGTCCATGGAGATTACCGACTGGATAACTTAATATTCCATCCAACAGAGGTACAGTTTCTGTGACCTTTATTCTTACCACTTTGCTACGTTTGTCAGGGAATACCTCCCAAAACCTGTTTTATGTGATCAGGCACATGTGATAGCTGTGTTGGACTGGGAGCTTTCTACCACTGGACAGCCCCTGGCAGATCTGGCCTACTTCCTTATGCCACATTACTGGCCCACAAGTCTTAACATTACCAGCACGATGGGCAGTTTAAAAGGAATAGAAGGTAACGTCAACAACTGTTGATAACCCTGATAATTATTAGCAATGGGTAAATAAACAGATCTATTGTTTTCTATAATTGTTTGAAAATAATTTTATATTTATTATTTATTTGTTTATGTCGGCTCACAATATGTGCTTGTCCCTCTGGCCTTATTCCTCAATGAGCAGGTATCCCAACTGTGCAAGACGTGATCTCCATTTACTGCAGGTGCCGGGGGATCCCGCCTGTGTTGCCACAATTGAATTTCTACTTGGCCTTGTCTGTCTTTAAAATGGCAGGAATTGCCCAGGTTTGTACCAAACTGCAGTACTATACTGATTTTTCTGCTGACATACAGTACTGTGCAAAAGTCTTGTCTGTGAAGCCACTCCACACTGAGCTATGAATCATTCAAAGATTTAAAAAAGGCACCTAGCTCAAGGGGTGAACCAGTGTTCTGTCTCTTTAGACACTTTATTAGCAGCCTGTCATAAGTACATACTTTCTTTAGGTGAATCTATGCAAAATGATAAGGATAGCACCGTTTGGCAGGTATAAAATAATGTTTTTGCACCAACACTGCACTTCCCTATAAGCTAGCGTGCATGGTGTGCCTTTAAAAAAAATGAGAAGAAACTGGATAAATAAAGGACAAAAAAAATTACAGGCCTAAAAATCTATGTACAGCAGATGAGCAGTATCCAGTCATATCCAGCAAAGACATGACACGACAACTCAGAAATAAATCTGTCCCTTCAGCTGAACCATCTGCTGTTCACTGAAGCCTCATAAGAAATGGTCTCGGTGGAAGGGTGGCTGTCAAGAGGTTATTCTTAAGGAAGAAACGGGGAGAAAAGGCTGAGGTTTGCCAAATTACATAAGAACTGGACTGAAAATCAGTGACAGCAGTTTTTTTTAGAGTGATTAATCCATATTTTCCATTTTTGGTTTGAATCTGCGTCAGTACGTACGGAGAAAGTCAGGAAAGAGGAACACTAACAGTTATGGGTTGGGCATTAAAAGCACAGGGGAGTTAAAATAAATATACATAAGCACATAAATAATAATTTTTTCTTTTTCTTTCTTAGGGGATCTACGCTCGTCACCTCCTGGGTAATGCCAGTGCACCAAATGCAGCTCAGTTTGGCCAGTATGTGGAGCCCTTGGCTAAGGTTGCCTTGCAGCTTGGGCAGAGGTAGGTTTCAGTAATGTATTAATTCACTGTGCAGCAATGCACTGATATTTTTGCATTCAGCTTAAGACAGCATAAACATGCTGCTATAAAAGGAAGATTTTCAAAATTCTTTGTTATTGTGGGTCAAAAAAGCTATTCCACCTGCTGATTATATTTGAGACAGCTGCAGTTGGAATTTGGCATCTAGCTGTTGCTTCTCATATTCCCTGTCAAACTTTGAACATTTGAAATGTATTTCATGCCAGGCCCCTCACAGGTCCAACAAAAGACAGATTGTTCCTCCAGACAGCGAAAGGTCAGGCTGTTCTCCAGCAGGTCAAAGACTTCATGAGACAATTTGTGCTTCCTGCTCAGAAGGTCAGTGCCGAGAACAGAGGGGATTTGTATGCACTGATGAACTTCAAAGTTGTGCACAGAGCAGTTCCCGCAATCAGGGCTAATTAATTGGAGTGAAAGAACAGTGGGTCTTTCGATTACGTAAAACATATCGCATGCTGGCATCATCACATGGCAGGGCGTCGTATCATTCTTGTGAAGGGGAGCAGAGATAGTTTTACAGGCTATTGTGGTTCTATCTTTGCATTAATTAGGTTGAGGACAAATCGCTACATTGTCTTATTTAATGGTGCATTGTTCCGTTGATGAAGAGTGCCTGTTTTGCTAGTAGAGTCAATGTAAACTGTCTTATCAACAAAAAATCTTGTTGTTCCTTAGGAGGTTGCAACGTATTACTCCAAACACGCTCAGTCTCCACAGAGATGGCACACCCCTCAAATTATAGAGGAGCTAAAGGTATGTACAGATATTTTTGTAAGAAGTTGTTTTTGTTTTGTTTGTTTTGCTTTTTTTAAACTTGAAAACTCACTCTTCTCAACAGAGTTGCTACATAACAAATATTGCCATAAAATGGGAAGGGGGAAAAAAAACACAAAATCAAAAAACACAACCACATGTAATAAAGAGCTGTCTAAAATCAAGCATCAATCCAGCAAGTTCGGCGCCCAGGTTTATTTAACTCTTGTGTAAACAGTGCTTCTAAGTCAGTCAGACACGACAATCAATCATTTAGTAGTTAGCATTGCAAGAAAATTACTATTATTTATGTCGGCGCTGATCTGTTCCAACTTTTTGAGCCGTGCTTATTATCAGAAATGACTTTGAAAGAAGCTGTGGCATGCGTTTCCACTCTATATAATAACATGTGTCTGTGTGCAGAGTAAAGCCAGGGAAGCAGGGCTGTGGAACCTGTTCCTGCCTGCAGTCAGTGGACTCACTCAGTTGGATTATGCCTATATTGCAGAAGAAACTGGACACTGCCTGTTTGCTCCCGAGGTCTTTAACTGCCAGGCACCTGGTAAAATATTGTGCATCGAAGGCCTTTGATAATATTATAGATCAGTTTTGTCCCTTTTTTGGGGGGGTTTACGTGGCCTTTTCTCTTTGTATGCAGAACCTAGATTATATTTTCTGTTACTCAGAAAAAGAGAAAAAAAAAGAGCGTATCTCCAGATGTCAACAGTACTGCCTTGTTTTTGTCATAACCCTGCATTTAGGGGTTTTAAAAATGTACATCTTCTAAATGAAACCACACAAAAAATCTCCAGATTCAGCTTTTTAAGGTATTTGTTTGTCAGAAAAGTTAAATCAGTCTTCCGTGGGAGTGCATTAGTTCCCATATTCAGCTATTAATTACTGGAATACGATTATCTTCCCACAGACACAGGAAATATGGAGGTGCTCCACATGTTTGGCACTGAGGAGCAGAAGAAAAAATGGCTGGAACCTTTGCTCAGTGGAGAGATTCGCTCCTGCTTCTGTATGACAGGTATTTCCACAACCAGGTCACAAGAGACTGCTTTAAAAAAAAAAAAAGTATACCATAAGCTCTAGCATCAGGAGGGGAATGGGTGGTGAAAGCAAAGTTTGAGGAATGTATTCAAAGTGTAGCTTTGATGACGCACTTGCTGTTATACATTCGGGGAATTTCTGCTCTTTTAGTATTTCTAAAGTTCACTCCCCACAATATGTGCTGCAGTCTGCAGTTGTTATATTTTTTCTGCCAGGCCATGGTTGTGGTCTTAATTAGGTTTAAGTTATAGAAAGCATGTCCGCTACTGACTCTAAAAGGCTTTTTACACGCCAATAGCAAACACGAGATCGCGATGAGTAATTTCTCCCTGTTTTCCTTTCGTTTGCTTTTGATGCTGCCTGGAAACAGCGACATGCTGCTGCCAGAGGTGATTACAGTGGTTTTGAACGTCCCTGTGGTTTTTTTGTTAACACAAACAGATTAATGGTATTCTCAAGATGTTTTATTTTGCAGCAATGCAGTCAGTTCCCAGTACAGGGCCAAAGTCTTGAGTTTCTCTTTACATTTTGCTTCCAAGGAGTCTGACGTCCTTGTAATGTTTTTACAGTGGTTTTGAGGAGTTCTGAAGATCTTTCAGAGTTTTCTTTACACATTGGCTGCTTTTTCTGCCTTTTCAGGCCAGTCCTTGTACCTGACCATTTTTGGAGAAATGTTTTTGTTTGTCAACCCACTTAATACTGACCTATGAATCACTTGAGTGCTAAAAGGCACCCAACTCCAGCAGTGGTGTACTCATAGCAGACAGCCTGGCAAAGAAAAAACTACTAGCAGCCTTCTGCAAAACACATCATTTTTTGTTTGAATCCACACAAAACGCCTGAGATAACAGTGACGGTGTTAACATCAAATTTTGAGCCACCATGCAGCGCCATCTGGAAAGAATGTGATTTGCAGCGGCTTTATTTTTCAGCGTGATAATGATCCTAAACACGCTACCGATGCAGTAGAAGCATACCTAGATAGAAAAACACGCAATGGAAACCCTACCAGTCATGCACTGGCATCCCCAGAGCCCAGACCTCAACTTTATCGAAGCAGTGTGGGATCATCTTGACTGAGAACAGAACAAAAGTCAGCCAACATCCAAAGAGGAGCTTTGAATGTCCTTCAGGAAGCCTGGAGAACTACTCCTGAAGACTACTTAAAGAAACGACAAGAAAGTTGCCTTCTGAAGAAAAAGTTGGTCATACCAAATATTGACTTTCAAAGCTCATCAGAATACTACAAACTCTGTTTTTGCCTTATAAATTATACGGTATTTACATGCATGTTTAAGTAAATCACTGCACCTACTTCCCATCTTCCTAGCAAAATACACTGCTCAAAAAAATGAATGGAACACTTTTTATTTAGAGTTTAGCATCAAGTAAGTTCAACATCTGGGATATTGATCTGGTCAGTTCATTAGCAAAAAAGGGGGGCGGGGGGTAATCAGTTTCAGCTGCTTGGGTGTAAATGAAATTAACAGGTGTACGAGAGGGGCAACAATGAGACAACCCCGAAAACAGGAATTTCACAGGTGGAGGCCACTAACATTTTTTTCCCACCTCATCTTTCTTTTTTCCACTAGTTTTGTGTCTGGCTAGCACCAGTGTCAGCAGTGGTAGCATGATCCCAGAGGGAATTTCATATGTCTGACATGGTTCATCTGCTATTTGTTTGAGAATTGAAAAGCCTGATGGCTTTGGGTATGATTGGTTTTCTGTCTCTCTGTTGTAAAATGGGGGGGAGATAGAGAGGAGTCTCCCAGTGCTGATGATTTTGGGTCCATAAAGATGTTAAAATGTGGGTGAACAGAGTTGTTTAGGATGGCTTCCAGTCGGCTGGGAGGAGAGATATACACGATTGAAGTCTCCTGAAATTATGAAGAGTGCCTCTGGTTGTTTAGTCTGTATCCTAGCAACTGTTGTGCGGAGAACTTCACACAGAACTTCGGCTATTGCCTTGGGTGGAATGTTCTCAAGTGTTGTTATGATATGACTGAATTATTTTGGTACATATTATGGTCGCATAACAACTGCCAATAATTCAATATCAGGACAACACATCATCTCCTTAACAGCGAAACACACAGGACCACACCATCTCCGGTCCATAAATGATGCAGTGGGTATGGGGGTTCCTCCTGGTGCACGAAAATGTGGCAATAGTATGCAGATAGTTCCTGGAGGATGAAGGAGTCGAATGCCCCCAAACTTACCCGATCTAAATCAGTAGGTGGTACCTCCGACTCTCCAGGAGCTCAGTGGTACAGGTCTGGGAGGAGATCCACCAGGACACAGTCTGTTGTCTCATTAGGCATGCATACAAACATGTGGAGGCCATACAAACAGAGTGCCATTTTACTGCAATGAAATTTTGGTTAAATTGGACTAGCCTGTCACAAAAAAATTTCACTTTGATTTTCAGGGCACCTCTGTAGGTTGAAAATTTCCATCAAGCATTATGAAATCCTTTTGTTTCTAACACATTACCCAGTCCATATTGGTATAGATGTCCAACATGATTTTCCCCCCACTAAGATCTGATGTGTTTTCAGTGTTCTTTAATTTTTTTGAGCAGTAAATAAAGAAATAAAGGGTGACTCAAGACTTTTGCACAGTACTGTATTACATGTGGAACAAAACGCTCCGTCTTGCATTTTTGAATGGTTTCAACTTCTGTTGTTGTAGGCTGTGTGTTTTCTAAATGCATATATTTTAATCCTTTGGCTGTGGTTTAAGCTGGAATACAGAAAGGTGGCATATAGGTTACATGTAAATTGTAAGACTGAGTTTCATTGAATATTATGATTTATGGTTTATTAATATTTTATCACTCTTGAAATTTACAGTATGTGGTGTGTTCCCTTCCCTAGAACCTGATGTGGCCTCCAGTGATGCAACCAACATGGAGTGCAGTCTCCACAGGGATAAAGATGATTACATCATAAATGGCAAAAAATGGTGGAGCAGTGGTAAGTGTTTTTTTTTTTCCTGTCCTGTTTGTTACATGATAACAGAAATACACATAATTCATTGTTGTGAGAGAGATTTCAGGTGTGTCAACTGTGAAATCTAGCTGGTAGTTGTTCAACAGGCTGGAGTGATTCCATTGCAAGACAGTCTCTAGTTTAGAGAGCCTAAAGTCCATAAACACCAAGTAATATTTTTATAACAATCTCCGCTTTAAAAAGTCCCCATAAACCAAAGAATGTCGTTTAAAAATGTAAACCTGAAAATGTTGTTGTCTGTTAATGGACTCAAGAGCTTTACTCTGTAAAGGATGAGTTTTATGCAGTCAAGATGTTAATGTAACAAAGAACCAGAGATGCATGCCAACCCAAAGTATGAACATATGGACAACAAGAAAGGGCAAATGACTCATCCAGTATGCATTATAGCACACAAATAACATTAAAACCTTTAAAAATCTTGGCTTCATGCCATCCTGGGAACTATATCCTCAGTTTGCCAACGGGTTGGACCAATATAAGTTCAACTGTCATTTCACTCCTAAATGAGTCATTAAATGAGAGTCAGGTTGAAAAAGACAGCAAAATGGCCGTAAAATTTTAAAACAAGTGTGCTGCTGCAAACAGTTTCTCATTTTTTTTGCATGTTTCCAGTGTGGCTGAATTAAACTGCTGCAAAAGACGAGTAAAATGCCTCCACAGTGTAAATGACTCATTTCCAGTTCTCACAAAAGCTTGATTGCAGTTCTTGCGAAGGATGGCACAGCCAATTAGTAGGTTTTGGGGGCAATTACTTTGGATAGTGCCCCACCCCCCAACCCCAATGAAAAAAAAATCATAATTTTTAAAAACTGCATTTTGTATTTACTCAGGTTATCATTGTCTTATATTAAAATGTGTTTGATATGAAACATGTCAGTGTGACAGATATGCAAAAATAACAAACAAACCCAGAAGACCTCAGGAATGGGGTAAATGCCACTGGATCAACTGGTATTTTACTCCTAAATGATGAGTCATTACACGGTAGTCAACTTGAAAAAGACAACAAAATGACCTTAAGATTTTAAAATAAGCGTGCTTCTGCAAACATTTACAACTGTTACGCAAGTGTTACTAAGACTACATTCATGTGCACTGGCACGTGTTAATTCTCTGGACATGGACACAAATCTGTGACTCATTTGCGAATCATTGTTCTTGTCTTTGGCCTATCTTTGTTCTTCGTAAACAAGCTTGATATTTAATAACCTGTATGACTTGATTTGACTGTCGTAGTTAAATGTAAGAAAACTCAGACTAGTGGTTTTGTGTTTGGGTAATTGTGAACCTCCTTAACCCGAATGATATTCCAGATGCTTCCTCTGACACATGCTGGGTGTAGTCTGAGGGCCGTATTCCCAGGTCAAATGAAAGCTTTGGCCAGATTGGTTTTGTTTTGTTTTTAATAATTGCATGGAATTTCTTTTTGCAGCTGAAAGCTTAAAATGCCATGGTTTACCAAGATTGAGAAGAATTTCTGCAACTCGTTTTTTGTTTAGTGCAGTTTGATTTTATCATTCATCAGTAGTTCTATTGTCTTTTTCTAACGTTTCTCTTTTGCTTGGAAGTGAAAGGTCCATCGGGAGAAAACTCTTCTGGGTTAATGAGAATCTCCTTTGCTAGTATGAATCTATCTCTGTGTCGGGAAAGAATGTGGGTGTGATTGTGGGTTCTTTCATAGTTTGTGACCCATAGTTGCTTTTGTAACAAAACATATCAGATGGTGTTTGTGTTTTTGCAGTGACACAGGGTTTCCAGACATTCAATCCAACTTCAGTTGGAACAAAAGTAGAAGCGAAACCAGTTGGTGTTCTGTCAATGTATTTTATTTTCATGGAAAGTGTTTCTATGGTAAAACTCATTCTTTCCAATCACCAAATGTTATGTGAATGGCCAGTTCCTCCTTAATGCGTCACGGGGCTTTCCCAATACGCTCTCCAAGGTACTTGGGGATCCTTAATAAGGGGAATCTCTGGTTCTGTTTATTCATGCACTATTGTTTCCTTTTTTTTATGCTGTACATTAAAATGCGACCATAATGATAACGGGAGCATTTCCAGTTCCCTCTCTTCAGTTTTCTGTTAGTTTCTTGTTAATTTCAGACCTATTGTAAGTAATTTCATGCTTCTTAAATTAAAGAAATGCTGTCTATAATCCACAATCACTATATAATAATACCACTTTCCTCTTTGCTTTCTTTTTCTCTAAAGTTATTTGGGGTGAAAGTAGTTTTTTGCTAGATGGGAGGGGCTATAGCCATTTCCAGTCCAGCTTTATGGTGTGCAAGCTATTTAAGCCAGTCCCATATGCGTGATAATGTAACAAAATTATTCCCCGACTATGGGGTGGCTGTAGCTCAGGAGGTAGAGCAGGTCGGTGGTTTGATTCCTGGCTACTCCAGGCTGCGTGCCAATGTATTCTTGGGCAAGATACTTAACCCCAAGTTGCTCTCTGACGCAAGCGTTGGAGTGTGAATGTGTGTGAATGTTAGCTAATTAAAAAGCACTTAGCTTAGTTACATATGGAAGTGCTTGTATGAATGGGTGTGAATGGGGTGAATGTAAACGTGCTGTATAAGCGCTTTGAGTGCTCAGTCAGAGTAGAAAAGCGCTATATAAGAGCTAGTCCATTTACCATTTACTTTGTCATATTTTCAAGCCATAGCCATTTGTATTTATGTGTATTTGCATACAGACTTGACGCAAGCAAAGCTGATGTGCACACTTCCCATTGTTAGCAGTAGCAGTGTGGGATTACCAGCAGAACTGAGTCTTAATAATGTTGGTCTCTGCCAAGCCAAAGTATGAATCGAGTCCAAAAAACAAGACAGTGTTATACTGTAATTTTGGGATACATGCAGTAATTCCTCCCAGCACCCACTTCATCAGTTACTGTACAGGAAATAAAAATACAAAAACATCTATTCAGTCATATTTTTACCATAATTTTCAAAGGCATTGTTCAAGTAAGTGGGATCATGCGGGATTTGGTGTGCTTAACTCTTTCAGTCTGATTATAGGTGCCTTAATACTTCTGTTTCCTGGATACCCTGTTTCTTTACTTAGATTATTAACATTGTCCTGTTGTAGCCTAAACATGTGTTTCTTTGGCTAGACACACCTAGTTTTGGGCGTTACATAGATCACACTTCCAATCTTTTCAATGGAAAAATGATGACTAACAGGTACTGGAGATGGAATTTTTAAGTCTTATGTTTATCAGTGGGGGCAGCATGGTGGCATGGTGGTTAGCACTGTTGTCTCACAGGCTTGTAGCCCTTCCAAAGGCTGAGCCTGGATTTGAAGTTTAAAGTCACATTATAAGTGATCTGGAGAAAATGATGGATTGCACTTAACTGCAAACTATAAAGTTTGTATTATTGAAAGGATTAAAAAGGAAAATTAGATGAAAATAGCTGTGACGCTTTAAACTCCTCCAGACAACATTCAGCTTTGATAGCATGGAGGGATGCTTCCTGCTGGTTGCTGCCCTGTCTTCCCTTGCCAAATGTTTTTCCACTCAATGGGTCACCCACTGTGCAATCAAGTCATCTGTCATTCCAACCCAAAACCACGGGATGCAATAAAATGAGACGCAGATGAGTTCGTTTAAGAGAGCGTAAACCGTAAGGCTGAATTAGATTTGTAGTAAAGAACTAGAGAACTCTAGTTGCAACAGATGCATGTTGTTGAAAACTTTCTTTTATTTAACAAAATACATAATTTATACAAAATAGGTTAGGGCATATAAATTCACTGTACATATACAATTTATTGAACATAGAATTAACATTTATGCTTATGGATATCTGTCTTGCATGCTAGTAAAAGAATGTAAATATATTTAAACTGTATACGTGCAATTTTTGTGTTAGAGCTTACAAAAACTAGACACATCTTGGAGTCTTAAATAGTAAAGGTGCTGGTCTCTCTCTCTTCTGAATCAGACTGGGATTGAGTTTGATTACGCGCATTGAGTGCAATCTCCACCGGCTCCTCGTTAGCGTGTCTCTGGTGTCTGCCAAGTCGCTGTCCAAGGTGCTTGGCGGCCTTTAGCACGTGACCCCTGAAGGATGACCCCATGAAGGCGTACAACAGAGGGTTAATGCAGGCGTGGGTGAGCGCGAGGCTTTCTGTCACCTGGATAGCGTGATCCAAGCCCTTGCTGACATCACAGTCAGTCACGAGCATGTAAATGATATCCATCGCTCGGCAAAGTTTGACCACGGTGTAGGGCAGCTGGGTGAGCAGGAATACAGCCACCACAGCCAGGAGGACTCGCAGAGCTCGCCACTTTTTCTCTCTTCGCACCGCGATGGCCTTACTCAGTGCCAGCCCCACCCGGCAGTAGCACGCCACCATGACCAGGAAAGGTATCACAAATCTCAGGATCACCTCTAGGAGCTCTAAGGCAGCCTTTGCAGGTCGGGCCATGCTGTGCGGGTAGATGGCTGTGCAGCTAATCCTGTAATGGGAGTGCTTCACTGTGGAGAAGATAAGCTCGGGTAGGCCGAGAATGCTGGCTGTAGTCCACAGCATTATGCACACCAGGAGCCACTGTCTCCTTACCTGGGATCCTGTGCCAGTTCTGCCTGTTGGATTTTTGGTCACAGCACGATAGCGATCCACACTGATGCACGCAAGCAGCAGCATGCCACAGCTGAAGTTGGTGCTGTAGAGGAAGGATGTGAGCTTGCAGGCTGCCGACCCAAGCCTCCAGCCATGGACCGCATCAGCTGCCCAGAAAGGCAGAGTGAGGAGAAGCAGCAGGTCTGAAATGGCAAGGTTGAGGATGCACACATCTGTCAGGGTTCGTAATTTCAGCCGTGATGTGTACACCACCACTACCAAGGCATTTCCAGCCAGGCCTACTACCAGGGCCAGGGCGTAGATGACTGGAAGGAAGACGCCAGCAAACGAGCGCACTGTTTCTTTGTCACAGATGGTGTGTTCATAATTGTAATCATAACTGTCATTTGAACTGGAGTTGTGATCGTCGTGGTAATCAAAGTCCTCCATTCTTTCTGTAGGGGGAAAAAATGATTTAGTGATTTACAGAAATATTTTCAATTGGGAACACATTTTATTCTTTTAGTTGTTAATGGTGTATTACAATATACTCTGTGGACTACCAATTCAGTCATTGTCCATTAACATGTATGGCATCATTTAAGAGAACGAGAACAGAGAGCATTTGTAAACTGCCAGCCCCTTTTTACCATAAACAGGAAAGGCGAGTTCTTTGTCTGTTCTGCATCAAAGGACTCTCTCCTGCATGGTTTCCCTAATGGCTTAAGCCTAGCCTGTCAGAAATGTGTGTGTGGGCTTGAATAAACGCAGTAAACAACTTTGGTGGGGAGAAATAGCGGGAACCGAGACTTGCACATCTTCTGGTTGTTTTTTGAATGGAGTTAATTTATATTCAGTTGGATGCTGAGTGATCTGCAAGAAATGGCAGCTTTTGGGTTTAATCATACTTTAATCACAAGAAAAAAGGTAGCTGCACAGGAAACTACTCTCATTTATGACATGCAGGTAGTTTTATTTGCAGCTTGTTAACACTGATCCAACTTTTCTTTAAGTTATTAAGCAACCCTTTATTTAACGGCAGAGCAATTTGTCATGCACACAGTGTTAGAGAGAGTAAGTCCAGGTGGCCTGTGTAATGCTTGGGTATTAAAGGGTTAATATTGCCAGTCGGGGGAAGTTGAATGTGGAGAAAGCGATGAGGATGTCATGCGAGTGTGGGGTCTTTTGCCAGATTCAAATCCAGGATGTTGGTTTTACTGTAGGTGGTATATGCTGGTTCAACAGGATGTCCCATTGATGTGACTCTTTCATCCAGACTCATTGTGATGTTAACATCCCCAGCTTTTCACGTCTGATTACCATCTCTCCTAAGGATTAGCAGATGAAATTCTGTGCCTGCATGGATATTACTAATGTCTCAAACAGATGAGGGGGATTTTTTTTTTTTTTTGGAAAAAGAGATTAATAAATCCCTTAGGGGGAAAAAATTAGCTGACCAATAAATAAACATCTTGCTTTTTTCCAATTGATATTATAAAAA
>VUQK01003713.1:70518-83918 GCA_015106715.1 Bujurquina vittata | reverse complement strand
TGAAAAAAAAAGAAAAAAAAAATAAGGAAAAGAGGTTTATAAATGTAATTTTTTTACTTTTTTTTTTTTTTTTTAACTACTAATAAAGTGGCTGTTAAATGTATTCACACCATTGTGTTTGCCAGCATTCGGTAGGTTTAGTCTGCTTAAACAGAAGGTGTATGAATGACATGCACAGTAGTGCACACTTGACTTGTGGGCTGAGAACCCTAGAGATATCTATTTTAATCTCAGGGCTGTTGCTGTATGTGTTGAGCTCTTTCCTGCTGTTGACACCTAGTGGACAGATTTTTAGATACAGCTTGAGTAACTGCTCTCATCTCCACATTATCTGTTCTCCAGGAAGTTGTTGCGCACTGGATAGGAGAGTGCCGTCTCATGATAGAGCAGACACGCCTGCTGACTCTCCATGCTGCTCATGCTCTGGATACAGTAGGCAATCTGGCAGCTCGCAAGCAGGTAAAACTGTATTTATATAGATATAAATGTGCAGCCAGATGTCTAACTGCAGATGAAGTGACATGGTATTCTTTCTAAAAGTAAAACTTGCTTGGAATCCCATGTAGTATGGAATCTTTAGAGGTCATTATTCCTGCTTCCTAGATCGCTATGATCAAAGTTGCTGCAGGAAGAATGGCCTGCAAGGTGGTCGACATTGCCATCCAGGTATATGGTGGTGCAGGGGTGTCTGGAGATGTCCCACTAGCACAAATGTAAGTATAATTCCCCTCCCTTAATGAATAATTTGTTTCTGATAAATGCCTTCTTTGATGCCAGCATTAAATTTGTCTTCAGGTACTCGTACGCGCGGACTCTGCGTATTGCTGATGGCCCCGATGAGGTGCACCTCTCCTCTATAGCCTATCTGGAACTGAAAGATCAACTGGAGAAGGCACAGGCTAAGCTCTGAAATAAATATGGCCACAGCTTCATTAAACTGCAGTTAACAGTTACTGCCCTGACTAACATTTCTGGCCTTACAAAGTTAGTTACTAAGAGTAAAAGTGAATGTAATGTCTGCAAAAAACAAGTTAAATACAGTTCCTGTAAAATAAGTACCTGTACATGCTTCTAATGTGAAAATAGAATCAAACAGAACATGATTAAAGTGTCTGCATCAGCTCTGTTTAAAAAAAAAATCACTTGTTTATTAGGAATTCTTTTTAATGTGAACTACAAAAACAGAAAATGACAGAATGAATAAGACTATTGTCATCACACTCTTTACAGGTGTGGTCTACCACATGGATGAATTCCATTTTGAGGCGATGGGGAATCAGGAAACACAAGCACATTATTTTTGTTTGTTTTTTTTTTTTACAATATAAAACAGCAGTGGCCCCATCTATTCGATACACCAGATGGAAACCCATGCAAACCCTCCACAATTCAATGTCCTCACATTAACATTAGGGCAGAAATCTTCAGCTGCCAAATCAGTCAATTTTTATACAACACGGTGCAGAGAACAGGAGGGAGGAGTTGGGTGAAAAAGATGTCAGTGTTTGCTCTTCTTTGACTTTTTGTGAGATCGGTGTGGAGATCTTGATTTGGAGCGGGACTTTTTAGTTGATTTCTTGGGTGTCCTGGAGCGTGACCTCCTGGATCGTTTGGGTGTGCGAGGTGATGAGGGGGATCTAAATGGGGGGAGGAAAAAAACGTACTGCTATGTGAACTGTCCTGAAAGTAAAAGGTGAATATCTACCAAAACCAGCAACTATCCAATTTGTTGAATAATCTGATGCAGCCCCACATGTAAGTCAGATTTATGTAGCACTTTTCTATGTTGACCACTCAAAGCACTTTGTGTATGGTAAAATGTTACAGCTATATTTAATAACATTGAAAGCTGTTACCTCTTGGATGACTTTTTGTTGCTGGATCGAGGGGAGTCTTTATGAGAAGAGCGTGAAGATGTGTCTTTAGAGTACGATCGGTCCGAGCGCTCTGATCTTTCTGACCGCTCTGAACGAGGCGAGGATGAACGGCCTCGTCTGCTGCCGCTCCGTGTCGGGCTAGGTGACCCACTGTGACGCCGCTTCCTATCAACCGGAGGGGACAAATATCTGTCACACAGGAAATTAAATAAATCCAATGTTTGATGAAATGCACTGAAATTTGGGTTCACATCTTTACTCACTGATGAACCTGAAACTACACAGCAACCAAACAGGTGTCTCACCTCTCCTTTCTGGTGGGCGTGTCCTCCTTCTCTTTCTCCTTCTTTAACTCTTTCAACCGTGCCTCAGCTTTCTCCTTCTCTTTTTTTTCCCGCTCCTTCTCCCGCTCCAGTTTCTCCTTTTCTTTTTCCTAAAGAATGGGATTTTAAAAAATTAAGTGTGAATTTCTCCTTTTTGACGCTCATTTAAACTTTAAGAACACCAGGTCAAATACTTACCTTTTGTAGTAGTTTGTCCCTGTAGTGTTCCACCTGCTCCTGAATGCTCTGACCAGGTTTCTTAGGCCTTTTTCCAGACTCCAGTTCATCCTGGAACTTCATGACTTTAACCTGTGTGGAAAAATATAAACAATTGTTGAAGCACAACATTCAAAACAATTACACTATTGCTGTATTCTGCCACGTGCAGTACCTCTATCTCTCGGAGTTTGGACCGCTTCTCCTCATTCATTTCAGACATCTTGGACTTAAAGTCAGAGTCATCTCTGATCGGGTTTGAGTAGCTCTGATTATCTTCTGAGCGAGGGCTCCTGTCATCGTCATCGCTGTCCACATCATCCCTTTAGAGGTGAATGCAAAAAGGGTGTGCCAAGGTATTCACAAAACATAAAGCTCAAAAGACAAAACACACAAGAACAAAACTTACTTTTTTGTTTCTTCTGGCTGCTCAAACATCTCCCACTTTGAGGTTGTCACAGCTGAGAAGCAAACACAGGAAAATTACATAAATCAGGTAAATAGAAGACCCTCAACACGAGGTGGCAACTAATCTGACCCTTCAAAGGCCTCACCTTGAGACTCCAACTCTGACTCATCCACTGCTTCCCATTTCGATGGTGCTACCTTGAAAGTCGCATCCTTGGACTGATCCACTATATTAACCAGGAAAATAAGAAACTGAGTCACTGTGAAATTGATGCATCCAGTCAAACATCTTTGGGGAAACATCCTTTATCATTTTTTGCACTACTCACAAGGTATTCCATCCAGGTCTTCCTCCATGGACTTGATAGGAACTCCATCTAGGTCATCCAGAGAGGCTCCATCAATTGGTGCCCCATCAATGGCGACTGAGTCAATGGGCACTCCATCCACATCCTCCAGCGGAGTGCCATCTACATAATCTCCTATAGGAGCCCCATCAATATCATCTGCTGGTTCAGCCTGGTACAAATCAGGGGTGGGGAGAGAGAAACAAAATGTCGAACGTTAATAGCAACACAGCAGCTGTTCAAAGGTTAATACAATAACTCTAAGGGTATTGCAAAGGTTAAGTCATAGAAGACCATTTACCTCCACAGGGATGCTTACAGGCTCCTTCTCCACAGAAAGGTTAACTAGGCCGAGGAAGATGTTCTGCAGCTTGATAAGAAAAGGGTCTGGGTACACAGCCCAGTCCTCCCATGCCCGGAAACATGACATTACCCGTTGCTACCACAAAAAAGAAATGAGGACAGAGAGATGAGTGACCTGGGTGTTTAACTAAATAAATTATCAAGCTTTTGAAGTTTACTTAGCAAGACTTGGTACCTTGAAGTTCTCAGACTGAAGGTGCCCTTGTATTGTTTTGTATGTTGCATTTAGGTCAGAGAAAATCTGGCAGAGTTTTGTCTCAAAGCTATTTATATTAAGAACAGGGAAAGAGCCATTAATAGAATGAATGAATTAATAAAAATAAAAAAAAAAGAGTGACCAAGTGAAATTGAAGGCAATATGGTACAAGTACACAGCATAACTTACTATTTTCTGTAGTAAGATGCATTGGCTACTTTGGCAGAAGAGTTATACAGCACATCAGAAACTAGATACAACCGCGCAATCTGAAACATCAAAGAGTAAAACAGGACTTTATGCATCTAGAAGATTTTTTCAGGCAACTCTATAAACAGGTTGTTATGAAGGTTGTTTTGTAGCACGGTGTTATGCCTTGCCTTTTTGGGTAGAGGGGTCTTTAGGATGGAGAGGGACTCTGTGATACACTCTACAATCTCTTCAGCAGCTTCAGCATGGCTGAGGCAAAACAGCATGGCTTCTGCAATATCTGCCCTCCTGGGAGTCAAACCACGCAGCATCTCCTCTAGTTTGTCCCGCTCCCTGTAGAGATGAAGGACAGTTAGGACGGAGGCATGTAACCCATCTGCTAAATGTTTGCACATTTTCTCATATTAAAACAGGCAAATAAAAGTCAGGACACAAATAAATTAAAGCTACACATGAATGGCTGCTTTTTTATATGCTTGCTAAAATTTCACAAAAAACATTGATGTTAAGAACAAAGGCTTTCTGTCCACTAAAACTTTGGGGCTTTTAATTTGAACCTGTTGAATTTGTACTACAGCCCTCAGAGTGGGCATGAAAGTTATCCCATAATGAGTTGCTCTATGTTTATTCCACAGTTCCCTCACTCGTGTTGTGTTTTTACATTTACCATTTACGTTAGATTAGAAAAACTGAAGAGGCTAGCTGTGAGTTGATGTCCAGATGCACAATATTAAAATGAACAAATTTGCAGAGACTCAACTTTCCTGCTGATTTATAGTGAGTCACGAGACTCAAAATAATACCTGCAGAGCATTAACACCTGAGCAGCTGGGAAAGCCGACCAGAAATAAAAGCCTGCTTCCAGTATTGCTTCAAATTAAGAGCTGTTAACTTCTGCAGTTGAGGAAATACAGCAAACACATAAGAGAGAACATAAACAAAAATTCTTACTCTTCTTTTAAGCAGCCTTTTTTATTGCCCTCCTCCTCTTCTTCTTCCTCCTCACCATCATCATAAGGGCCATGGAGGTATGGATTAAGGGGAGGCGGACGCCATAAAGAGCCATTTTTAAACATCCTAAAGTCTTCTGTTCGCCATTTGGCTGGTGATTCCCCCTGAGGAAGTAATAAGTCAAAGTAAATAAATTGATAAAAAAGAAGAAACTCACTGGACTGGCTAGATGCCCATGAAACTTTAGAAATCCTTTTAACATAGAAAACTAACCTGCAGTATGGAGTAGAGCTTCCATCGGTAGTACACATGTGCTGGACTCTGGTTCTCAAACAAAAACCTGTGCAACAAAGACATACACAACCTTTATAACTCAGCATGTACAGCACTTTAGCTAACAGAATAACACTCATTACATTTTTAATGTGCAAATAAACTCACCTGTACATGGGATTGTTGATCTCTCTGTTCATGATCATGGCTTCAAACATTGGTCCTTCACGCACCACAAACTCGATCATTCGGTGGATGAGAGAGAGCAAATTCCTACAAGAAAAACACAGTTAAAGCAAACGGATTCAGACTGGACAGACTCTTGAACACTACAGCCTTCCAATTAAAAATTAATTTATTCTTGGTGGTCTGACACACTCAACAGTTGACCTGGCAAAGACAAGTTATATTTCACAAAGAAATGCTGCAGGCTGCAGCTGTATTAAGCTATAAAAGAATAATGCACTGCTACTGTAATGACATAATACCTGGCACAAGATGTCTAAATGACTTATCTAAAATCATACCACAATGCCTGTTTCTTTTGCTATGGTCAGGGATTAAATTATGAACAAAATGAGACATCTGAACACAACTGTCGGAGTGCATCACATGACCAGGAATAAATTAACTATTACTGTGGCTATACCTCTGGGCCTATGTATAACATCAATGAGTAAACGCAAAAAAATTAAAATAAAAAAATATATATAATAAAAGAACATTTTGTGACAGTACAACATTCATGTCAATTTAAAAAAAACTTTTATTGTGCCTACAAAGTTCATGCCTGTGTTCTTTGAGGCCAGTGCAATAGCTGTTAATTACATTGCACTGCTTGGACCCTTTGTATAAAATCTCTCTAAATTCAAATTTCACAATGTGGAGAATAAGTGAAATTTACAACAGCAGGAGCGAGACATTGAAAAAAACACTGTATTGAACATCTGTCAATACAGTGCCTTTCAATTCCCTACTAAGGTAAAGTGAAAAGGCAGTACATGATTTTGTTTACTGGTGGAGTTGGTACTGACTTAAAATTGCCTAAATGGGATCATTAAAAGTTCTTCTGTGACAATTTTTTGGGGGGAAATAAATGGTGCAGGCTGCATACAATTAGCCTAAAGTGGCCAACAAGACAAAGGATGTCTTTCATTTGACAACACAAATCACATTTACTTGTATTGGAGCCGATCGTACCAATGACGGGGTAAAATTCTGTATACTTTCCCAATCCATCATGATGCTTTTCAGGTCCCTCGCTGCTGCAGACAGTTCAACTTGTGCTGCTCACCGAGGCCAATGTCAAAGGTCATATATAGACTAATGATAGCAGGTTTGGATTTGTCAGCAGGAGCCAGATTTACTGAGCTTCTGATAGTGACAGAGGCCAAGGGGGGAGACGGTCTGAGTGAGCAATGGTCAGAGAGCAGGTTTTCACAACTATAGATCTAGAATCATGTATGTCGCAGAGTACCACATCACTAAAGTTGAGAAACACAATTTAATGTCTATGTATGGAGTGAAAATCTGAAAGTAATGATTTTTGTTTCTAAGCAGCATAGTTATTAAGCTCTCTAATGTTTGGCTACACATGTACAGAAAATATGAATGATGGAGGGATATGAAAAACCTTTGTCAGTATTATTCTATGTACTAGTATGAAGACAGCGTGCAGCTGCTTCAACCATTGCTCATCCACACTGACCAACCCCCTGTAGCATGCAGTGATCAAATGATCAAAGTTTTAAATTCATTATGGGATGTTTTTTTTCTAAGTTTGTACACCAATTAAAAAACAAAAAGAAAAACATGTACCTTTCTGTTGGGATAACCACTTTGACTATGGCTTGCGACAGAGTCTGTATATGAAGTCACATCAGATAATAAACATAGAATGTGAGTATTGTTACAAAGGCAACAGGTGAAAAATATAAAAAATGCATTTAAAAGTGCATAAAGATAATAACTTTCCTTTCCTGCTGTCAGTTTTACTAGAGGCCAAACAACCTTGATACTTAACCATAGTAACCATAAACACCTCTCTGTAACACTGAGCATTGACATTCGACACTTTCATATACACTGCAACTAATTAAAAATCTAAAACCTGTGCTGACTGCTCATCATAAAAGCTAACATCTTACCACCACAATTAACAAAACACTGCCATTTCCCATGAGAAAATCCTAGGCTGACATACTGAATTACCTTCTCAAACTCCTCCTTGTTTTTAGGTGGAGGAAGCAAGGGAGCATTGGGGTTCTTTAGCCTCTCTCGGGGCTGTGCGTTGAATGGTAGGCCAGAGGGAGGAGGTGGGAGTGTATGCTCCATCATGGAAGGAGGGATATAGATGGGATGGGGTGGAATGGGCACACCTTTTCCCCATCCTAATTTCATCTCAAAGTTCATTATCATCTTTCCTATTATGGGAGTAAATGTGTATTTAAGTATACAGCACATGTGGGCTGGACACAAGATAAAGACATAATATAACTTGATTGAAGAATTTGAAATTTATACCATTTAAGTTTTTGAGTGCTCGCTCAGCATCCCTCCTGTTCATGAAAGCCACAAAGCCACAGTTCCTCTCCCGAGCCCTTTCCTCATCTGTCCTCGGCCACATGATTTTCACGCTTGCCAGTGGGCCATAACGGCCAAACTCTTGACACAGCATCTCTTCGTTCATCTGCAAAGTAATAACAGTGATACAAACTGAAAAATGAATACTTCCCACATGGACACAGTAAATTTTCCCACTTGGAATTAAGGACATATGTTTTAAAGAAACAGCAACATGCTCAGGCCAATCCTTTCATGGCATGCTTTAATGTCTTTTCTTCCACTTGTTTATGTACAAACCTGGGGATTGATGTTTCCAAGGTACAAGTTAGTAGTGGATGGATCTCCAACATCATGGGAACCCGGTGCACAATCATCTAAAACTGTAGACACAGAGAAGAGAAAAGAATTTCCTGCTACTGTCTGACAGGACTAACATTTTTTAAGCAAGATGAAGGTATTCACAGTCACTATATTAAGTCGAAATTACCACTGGACGGACGGTTTCTTCGTGAAGAACCATCCGCTAAAAGAAGCAGAAAAGCAGCATAAATTTTGTTTCAGGGTAGATGTGGAAAGAGGGATAGAGGGAGGAGTAAGGCGTGCAGGACAGGCCAAGTTAGTACAAGTAATGCAGTTGTGCAACTTAAAAACACTTACACGAGCGTCTCCCGTCTATCCCAGAGAGCGGTTCAAAACGACTAACACGTCCTTTCATCTTGTGTCGTTCATCCCTTTCTTCCTGTATTCTGCAAGATACAGTACACCACATATTATAACTTTAATGATAACCACACTATAAGACTTAAAAGCATCTCATCTTAACCAAAAATCAAAAATTTTTTAACAGCTTTCTGTGTTAAAACATACTGTTTAAGTTCTTCTTTAAAGAGTTCCAAATTACTCTTCTTCTTTTCCTTTTCAGTAGTCTTCTTCGAGCCCTACAACAAGGAAACATCAGTTAAGTATTCATTGCAACAATAACAAGAGATGTTCCTCGCTCTCAGTGACAGTACTTACATGTCTTTTGTCGAACGCTAAAAATTGAGGTGGGGTTTCCAATGGCAGGATGCTTTTTGGTTGGGCCTCAAAACGGGATTTGGGCTTGTACAACTTCCCCCTCTTTTCATCAGCAGCTGCTTCCTCTACAAGGAAAAATATAACATTATAATATTTTTTAATCAAAAGCTTTTATGAACTCTATAACATTTGTATATTCTGCAATCAAATTAAGAAATATAAAATGCCAAAGTTATACCTTTTGTTGCATTTGCAATACCACCACGGACAAAAGCCTTGACTTTACCCTCCCCTCCTCCCTCAAAAGCAGCAAGAAACTCCTCATAAATTTCTGCTGCTGCCCGTTCATCTTCCTGAACACACAAAAAAAGAATGAAAATAAATAAAAACAGACATCAAACAAACATCTAGCGGATATTATTGATGCGAATAATACAAAAACTATTTTGGAAGATAAAATCCAGGCTTACTTTTTTCTTTATTTCATCCTGTTCCTTCTTGCTGAGGGTTCTCTTTGCTACTGTCATCTTGCCAATACTGAAAGACTTCAGTTTGCTCTCAAGCAGCGCCTGTACATGTCAACAAAGTACGCTTACTTTCAACAGGTATTTAATAACCACACATTGCAGGTCTTTAATAACTGGATTAGCACATCCTAGTAAACACGATCATTGCTGCTTAAAGTAATGCTGATTGCAGTTATTGATATTATTTAGCATGCCTATCAATTATCACGTAAACAGGTAACTTCAACAGGGTCCAACCTGGTTAGTTCACAAAGTCGCTTGTATAGACTAGACGTTTGAAACCATTACTCAGACTTTTTATAGCTATTATGTATGTACCACGCATTCCATATTTGCCATTAAAGTGCAGCTGGACAACAGGAAAGAATCGGAAATGAGCTAAATTAACAGGAGGCCTAACAAGTCGGCACTTGCTGCAGCGCCACGGACTGAATGCATGTCGCTAAACGGCGAATGTCGGTAAGGCCCCATCTCCCAAATATTTAATTCACCATTTGCACATTGAAGTATACACCCACTGAACGCCATTCTGGAGACAATACATATGCGAAGCTTGTGATTAGAGAACAGGTTAATTCCTGGGATAACTGCTCACATTAGTCCTGTTTGTGGTGGCTGACACGTTAGCTTAGCTCAGCTAAACCAAGCCAGTGTGGCAGCGGCGCCACAGTTAGCTGCGGCGCGGCAGCGTTAGCTCACACTGTGGCGCACACTCCCAGCTGCAGTCTCTTGCGGTAAATAGGGAGTGTTGTTCAGGCATACTATTATTCGCACAATTTTCACTACAATAGGTGCGAGCGAGCTGGTAAAAATACAAACTGTAGAGTTTACCTTAGCGCTAGCTTTCTGAGAGCTACCAGGCGCTCGGTCCGCCATCTTTTGTGGAACTGAAATGAATCGATCATCGAACTGATGATAGTGGCACCCGTGAAACTCCAGGCGGCGCAATCAATCACAGAATCACTGATGATTTCATGCGCTTTTCGTTTTCTTTCTTTCTTTCTTTCTTTCTTTCTTTCTTTCTTTCTTTCTTTCTTTTTTTTCTTTCTTTCCAGTACTCGATCTATTATTTTTATTTTGTTGTGTATTGTGAAGACCATTTTAGGCTATCTTAAATTCACTTAAACGCCGAGATCCAAAGTTTATTTAATTAAATACCGTTTTAGTCGCATGATTATAGACAAAAGAAAGAGTGAGAGAAAGAAAGAGGATGTTGAGAGAGCTACACTGACTTGTATCAACACAGAGAGAGCTAGAGCGGCGTATTATGCTGCAAATTCATTATCTCAATAGAAACCTCCCATGCTTTCAAAGAGAAAAATAAAACAGGCGGCCCCAACTATTCTCTTGTTTTTCTACTTTCAATAAAAAATGAATTTGCTACGTGAAGTGACTTCATCCTCACTCTAACCCATTAACCGCAATAAATAAATAAATAAATGCCAAAGCCTAGAAAGAAATACAAGAAGAAAAAATATCCAGTAATTACAGGCGACCTATTTGTTAACTTTTCTCAGTACACAAAATATGACATCCATGGCAGTATGCAACAAAAATAGAGTTACGGAAGTTTCTTCAGCCTCCACCGAGCAACCTCTGAACTGGCCTTTTAATAAAGTATTAATAAATACTGCCTTTTTATTTATTTTTTTATTATTTTTTAGAAGGAAAAGCGCAGCTGGGATAGGCTCCAGGATGGATCGACTGAGATGTATCAAAGACAGGAAAGAATATGCGCAATAATGAAATTACTTACACCATAGTTTGTCCAGCAGGTGGTGCTCTCATTTAATCCTCAATTGACCTCTTACCTGTGCATAATTCTGACAAGCTACCACATTTTTATTTATTTGTATTTTATATTTCGGTTGATATCAAATTTAAATTTAGCGTGGAGACCCACACACCCAGTCGCCTCATTCACCTGTGGGTACAAGCTCTTATTTGAAGCCTCACAGATATATGGGCCATGTTGATCGGAATGTGAAACCATGCATAGGTAACTTCTTCAGTCAAGTTTATTCATGCCAAGGTTTTTCAGGCCAACTAATGCGAGACCCCACTCCCTCCCCTCCCAGCGCGTCTTTAACCCCCCCCGAGGAAAAAAAAATCTGCACCCTGTGCTCCGTCCCTCCTACCACGCAGAACAAACGCTATATTCATCTGCTTGAGTTTTCCGTTGCTGAAACTCCTCACAGGAACTCCAGGGTACTTTTCCCCTCCGTTTGAGCTGTTGTACACAATGCCATTCATGCCACGGGGCGAAAACAGGCGAAGCTCCTGCTCCGTTTTCCCAACAATGTGGAGAACATGCAGTATTTTTTGCGCATGGACTCTACTGTTCCTGACAGAAGTCTTTGCGCAGTCCCAACAGAGGTACTTCTTTGTTTACTTTTTCCCCCCCGCCTAAATTATTTTTGAAACATTTATGAGGTGAAATGTGTTGAGGATCCCAATTAGGCTGTTGACTGGAGTTAGACGAATATTCTGCGTTATGGGCTGCCTCAGGACATGTGGCGCATTGGCGAGGAATTAAATCTGTGCCGCATCCAGTGGATATCATCAGCTTAAAAAAAAAAGTTTTAATGCAATATCATCTTTGTATTTAAATTTATAGAAAATATCTTTCCCCTCAGACCAATCTTTACATGTGGCGGAAACATCACAGGAGACTCTGGAGTAATCGGGAGCCAGGGGTACCCAGGAGTTTACCCTCCAAATACCAAATGTGTGTGGAGAATCACAGTGAGTCCACTTGTGTTTTTCATTCAAACCATAACCTGTAATGACAGTGGTAACTGATTGTTAATTAAAAGGACACCTAACAATATGACAGTGTTTGGCTAAATCCAAACTTCTAATTTCCTTCTAAAAATACTCAACCACAGCCGCAGTTCGCTTAAGGCAGATTTTTTTTGCTGAGTGGCTCTGTTATATTACTGTACTTTGCAGCAGTGAAGCTGATGGTGTAGCTGGAACTGCATAACCTGATGCACAATTAAGTTAAAATGTTTTACAATATTAAAATAACAATATTAAGTATTTCTGAAAGGTCTCTGCTCTTTGTTTATTGTACCATTTAATAATGATATCACTGATTATGCAACTTCCCACCCAGGTCCCTGAGGGCAAGGTGGTGGTCCTGTCGTTTCGTTTCATTGATCTGGAGAGCGACAACCTGTGTCGCTACGACTATGTTGATGTCTACAGTGGTCATGTCAATGGACAGAGACTGGGTCGCTTCTGTGGGACGTTTAAGCCAGGAGCCCTTGTTTCAACAGGCAACAAGATGCTCCTGCAGATGGTGTCTGACGCCAACACTGCTGGGAGTGGTTTCTTGGCTGTTTTTTCTGCTGCCCATCCACATGAGAGAGGTAGGAAAACACGAGGAGAAGGAGAAACTTGGCATGCTTCCTCTTAACGCTGCTGTCTTAGTCAAAAGTGCCAAGTTTGCAAGCGTAGAGGAATATCTTGCCGCTATCCGAGCATGTGATGCAGAGCTATGTGGAGCTTCTATAAGGCTTTTGAGAAGCAGATGTACCTCTTGTCTATTCAGACATGCAGTAAAACAATAGGAAGTATCATTTTGTGTACTGCACAGTAATAACAGGTGGTAGTTTTATGTGTTCCAAAACAAGCTCGTGGGCTTAAAGTCCACGTGGACAAACACGAAAGCTGCATCTCAACTCTTTTCACAGTACAATGAGGAATTTGTCATGTTTTTCAACTACTGTGCTGCAAGATAAAGGCCAGAAATATCACTCAGAGCCCTTAGTCCTTTCCTTACTCTGCCATCTACTGTTTTTGGAATTTTAATGTCTGGTTTTCTGTACCGTAGGAGCTGACAGCTATAGTGGACAGTGTCAATTAACCAGCCTCTCACACACTGGCAGAGTCACTGTTGATATCCTGTCTTTAAACATTGTTAAAACTCCACTGCACCACATGTCATCTCCTTGTAAAGAATTTTTAGCTTCACTGAAAAGGCAATATCAATTGAAGTATATGCCAAAAAGAAAATGTGTCTTTAAGCGATTAGGTTCTCTGACAGCTTGTGTTTTTTAACTGATCTTTCTCTGGTGGCATTTATTTTTCAGACCCACAGAGGACTAAAGACTGAATTGCTT
>VUQK01003713.1:53873-70498 GCA_015106715.1 Bujurquina vittata | reverse complement strand
AAAGACTGAATTGCTTTTTATGGTATTCGTAATGACAAAAAGCAATGAGAGCCTTTAGATGCAGTTAAAAACACAAACACATTATTGACTCCCCATTATAGCCTTTAAAAGCTTGTTAATTAATGTTAGCAATTTAATTCAAGTAATAATAGTAGGACTATTTGGCAAATTATAGTACTAACTTCAGTCATTTCTTCTCAGGGGACCAGTACTGTGGAGGCAGGCTGGTTAAGCCCTCTGGGACTTTCAACACACCTAACTGGCCCGAGAAGGACTACCCAGCTGGCGTCACCTGCTCCTGGCATATAGTGGCACCAAAGAACCAGGTCATACATCGTAACTACAAAAGTGAATTTTGTGATGTTTGTTAAGTCCCTAACAATGACATATGAATCAATCAAGCATAAAAAAGACACCTTATTCAAGGGATGAACCAGTGTTGTATCTACACCTCACAGACAACTTAGCAAAGAACCAATTTTAAATAGTATCTTTAGGCATTTTATTACCAGCAACCCAACACAAAAATGCTTAATTTACTCCCATTTCCTGAGTCAAATCTTTTTAAAAAATGCCAAAGACAACACAGGTTGACAGACATAAAATAGTATTTTTGTACCAACAAGGTGATTCTCAAACAACTATTAGGCGAAAACTGGGCGAATCTCTGCATGGTGTGGAGCGTGTCCTTAGAAAATATGAGGAAACTGGACAAGTGGAGGACAAAAGAAGAAGAGTAAGGCCTAAAAACTATCTGCACCAGACGGACAGAGTTTTGTAAATAAATATAAACATAGAAGTTTCATCCAACCCCTTCTCCATTTATTTTCTGAGGCTCAGTGGGGAGAAAATATGGGTAAATAATACAGTGTTGAAATAATTGCAAATTACCTGAACCATCATTTTAAGACATCTCAGTGAGTCAAAGGTGGACTGTACCAAAAACATACACTTTGTATGTTGGAATTTCACTATTGCTCAAATTCCACATATTCAAACGACCTATCCTGAGCCTCGGGCCTAGAATAGGCCATTCTTTGCTAGAAACAAAAAGGATAACTTTGTGTTTTGTCTCCCACTGCAGATTATTGAAGTGAAGTTTGAGAAGTTCGATGTGGAACGAGATAACTACTGCCGCTACGACCACGTCTCCATTTTCAACGGGGCAGAAATTAATGATGCAAAGAGGATTGGCAAATACTGCGGAGACAGCCCCCCAGCGTAGGTGATTTCTGTCATGCAGAAGATTTCATTTTCACTAAACCGTCATATGACTTCACCTCAATTCATCCGCAGTCTGCTTTCTTGTGTTGCGCTTCAGGCCAGTGTTCTCGGACGGGAATCAGCTCCTAATCCAGTTCCTGTCGGATCTCAGCCTGACTGCTGACGGCTTCATCGGACACTACAAGTTCAGACCGAAGAAATTCCCCACCACCACAATACCACCTACAACTACCACACAGCCAGTCACCACCAGGCCCATACGTAGGTAGCAGCTTAGAACATCCATAGACTTCTAAAATCTGCATTGGCTGATTCGACTGCACTTGCTTTGTATTGCTGGGATCTTTGTTAACACGTGGGGGTTTTATCTTCTGCTTTCAACTTGAGAGGGATCTGGAATACGCCTCCAATAGCAAATCTAGGCAAGAGAAGGAATAAGGGAAGTGCTTAAGTAGTAGTACAATGTGCTGCTTATGGTCTGAATTCTGTTTTAGAGCTATTGTGTTGCACATGTGGCTCACATAAGAACAAATGCTCTGCTCATGTAAAATAGATTATAAGTAGTCAGCCAGTGAGTCAATAGAACATACTGGAAAGTGTAGTCCAATTATAGATGCAGCCCAGTACATGTTCAAACACAGCATATGCTAAAACCGTGTGTTACGCTCGTAACATTTCTCTTGTGTAAACTATACATAACACAAGTTAACACACAGTGTGGGCGTGCGTCTGCACCTGCAATCACAGCTCATTTTCATAGTCAGACTCGCATTCCCACACATTGTTGTTTTTCCCCTCAGTCAGGCCAGGTTATTTTGGCGCCCCCCCTGCCATGATATCATGCTGTGACACTGCTTTCTGGTTGGCTTATCTCCCCCCTCCGACTCGTCCCTCTGCAGCAAGAAAAATATTTGCACAGTCACATTGGATTTTCTTCAAACCTCAGTTCTTTCCTTTATGGATTCTTTGCTATCTTTAACTTCAAAAACAGATGTTCCCTTGCCACATGATCTAGCTATTGTCTCTGATGCTGACAGCCATTCATTTGGAGAGACACTCTTGTTACTGAGAATACTCAGTAAATAGGCTGCAGCAGAAGCAGACGGCATAACTTACATGCTTGCGTCACTGGCAGGCAAAAATTACAGAGACTCATTTTCTTGTGTGTGTGTCTCTCTTTCTCTCTACGCAGCTCTGAAGTACTCTGTTGCCCTGTGCCGGCACAAATGTAAAAGACGAGGAACGCTTGAGAGCAATTACTGCTCCAGCAATTTTGGTAAGAACATAAAAGCTTACTGAAAATTATCTAAACCACATAAAGCCATAGTCACTAATATATTCCAGCTTCTTTGTGTGTTATTTAACATATCTACTTTAACAGTTACTAATCTTAATCCGCTGGAATTACAGATTTATATGAGCACACCCCACACTGGCACTGACAGCTAAAACTCCACTTAAGTAGCAGTTTATAGTCTTGATCATGCTACTATCTTCGCTCCTGTGATTTTTTTTCCCTTCCACATCTGAAAGACTTGGTTGATAGCCTGTCAGGAACTGAATGACTGCATACAGTAGGGCACAGTTACCTTTAGTCTAAACATAAACGCACACCCACTCACCGACTGTAGGCAAAGTGGCAATAAATGAAGGTGTTTATTCAAGCTCGGCTTCCATTTGCTGCTCTCTTGCTCTCTGATGTGTCTCCCTCTCTGAGATGTTAACCGCATGTGTCAGACTGGCATTTCAAAGAGTTCAATCGGATTTGCATGAGGAATAAAAAATAAAAGGAAAGGCGAGTGATGTGGTGGTGCATGCGGAAAGAAATCGCTTTCACTGAGATGCATCGGTGGCATCAACACATCCCAATGAAATGGCGAGATGCAAGGCTGAAAATAGTTGTCCAATCAAAACTCATAACTTTTGCTATGTTGAAAATGATCAAATTATATATATACACACACTTACACACACACACACGCATTGCATTGAATGCAGTTCACTGGTTTATGTAACAGTAGTAAACAGGAGGTCCTCTGCTTAATCTTATCCCTGTCAGGAATGAAACAGGGCAGCATGTGAAGTGCAGATATGTTGGTACCATCAGTATAAAGAATTCTGTTCGTGCCGAACGAGCAGCGGCTCCCTCTCACTCCACTAGCTACACCATCCCTCAGCTATCACTGCTAAATGTCACTTCCCCACGGGTCATTGAAACAAACAACAAAACTGTGCATTTTTTCGTGCTAAACAGGAAATGACTGAAACTTCACCCTGCACATCGGTCACATTGTTTAAGCAGGAAATCAGTCAGGAAAATAAACCTGGAACCAAGTAGCAGCTCTATTCTGAGCAGTTAAGCTGATTTATCATAAAGTCGAGTGACCTCGATTTTTATCTGTCTGTTTGACAGTAATGATGTCCCATGTTTAATTTTGCCTTTTTTTTGGTCAGGGCTGGAATTCTTTGATGTTGTATTAAAGGGAGCTCTTACCTCATAGATGGATAAGGAAGCTGTAAAAAGGTCATGGGGTGGAGTGCTCACAGCCTGAAAGGAAATGTATAGAGTCTATGCTTTTAATTCACGATGACATTTTTAAAGACAGGCTGCACTTCAAAGACAAGGACTTTAGATGTTGCACGCACATGTTGTTCACAGCTCTCCAAGATCATTAAGAATAGCTACGAGAGTTCCTTTATGACAGCAGTTTCTGCAAAACCCAGGCTTCCCTTTGTCTCACATTGCAACATTCCTTCTGAATACTACACTTCTGAATTCCCTCATCATAGAAAACATGGGAAGCAGACCTTATAAATTTTTTTTTATTAAGAAATTATATTTTTGCATGTTTAATGTCATTTTTCATCTGCCTTTTGTGTTTACAACAGTGATAACCGGGACTGTTATTACGGCGGTGATTAGAGGAGGAAGTATGTACGCCACTGTCTCTATTATCAATGTGTATAAAGAAGGCAGCCTGGCAATCCAGCAGGCGGGAAAGACAATGAGCACCAAGATCGTTATCCTGTGCAAAAAGTGCCCAATTATCAGAAGAGGTGAGTGTGCAGCATGCAGCTGAAATTAATTTGTCTCATTGTCCTCAATATATATATTTTTTGACTGGTCATCTGCAGTGTGATAATCACTATATAGATGCTGGTTGACTGTTTTGAATAACTTATGGCTCTGAGTTTGCCTCCTCTGACGTGCTGTCACTCTCAGCTCAACCAAAAGTGTTAGGTGAGCGGCAGAACTCACTGTCCAAACAGTCAATTCTATTCTAAATACTGTAA
Organism: Bujurquina vittata; assembly: GCA_015106715.1. NCBI lineage: Eukaryota > Metazoa > Chordata > Actinopteri > Cichliformes > Cichlidae > Bujurquina > Bujurquina vittata. The sequence continues at coordinate 65,980 of VUQK01003713.1, read as the reverse complement.
GTTTATATGTACGCATATAAACATATGGTATACAGAGCTGCTGTGCGCAGATTCTCATATTGGGCCTCCCTGAATGTCTCTGCCGTTCTGCCACTGCATTCAGGTTTTTTTTGTGTGACCTCACCAGGCTTGAACTACATCTTCATGGGCCACGTGGATGAGGAGGGCCGCGGGAAAATCGCCCCGCACCACTTCGTGATGGCGTTTAAGACAAAGAACCAAAAAGTGCTCAATATTTTGAAAAACAAGCAGTGCTGAGTTCCAGTAGCGCTGGTGATCTCCTGTTAACTGGCCTGCCCGAGGCTCGACTGTGGATGGAAACAATTAAGCGGAGGGGAAAAAAACCCAACTCCTTTTCAAGAACACAAACACAGGGTAAAAAAACCAAATCTGAATCTGTTTGCAGAGCTGCTGCTACAGAACGAGGAAGCTACATGATTTATTCAAGTGATGGAAACTCAGATGTGTACAATCATTGTAAAAACAAAGTACACCTGTTATGTCTGTTCTAAGATTTTATGTGTCAGGACATAATAACATTCATCCAGTCTTCACCAAATTTAAAACAACTGAAATACGACCTCAGATGAATAAGGTGTCATTTGCTGGAGTGCTTTAGGTCATTGTCTTGCACCATGTTTGGAGGGAACCAAACGCAGCACATCAGCACAAACAGCTGTAGAGAACGGCAGTGGACGCGTGATGATTTGTGCTTGTTTTACAGCCACAGGACCGGGGCAGCTTGCATGCAGTCCTCTGTACACCAAAGTATGATCCACTTTGAGCCAAACTTTAGCTGTCACATAGATGGCCACACATTTGACTCTAGAATACTTTGGTATACAAAGGAGTGGCGATGTGCTGTGGGCAAAGGATTAGCAGTACCTGCTGCTACTTACCCTGTTAATTCTTACAGAAGCAGTAAGGGTGTTCTTAGGTTTTCATACACTGCTTCTGCATTTTTTCCTTTTTTAAAACAGTGACGGTGTAAAATGTAGTTTTGTTGTTCATCTGAGGTTGTATTTACCTCATTTTAAGCCCTGCTAAAGAGCAGATGATTTTTATCATGTCCTCATACATAAAACTTTAGAAGTGAAAGAGAGTGGACTTTCTTTGTACTGTGACTGTACATCGTATGGGTTGGGAACAAACAAGACACTGAGAAATTCCCATCTGTCTTCAGTTAAAAAGAACAGCCAATCTGTTTTGTATCATCAGATTAATCAGCACCAAAATTAGTTGGAAGTTTTCACCTCTAATCTCAGACCACCTGGTCACATTCATGTCATGCTCCTAGTGCAGAATCAAAGTGACACCAGTAACTGGTGCCTGCAATTGGCAGAACAGCAATTAATTACCATGCTTTACGTAAATTAAACATTATTCACATTGTTTAAAAAAATTCAGTGTGCACATCTGCTCTGGCATTCCATAGCGGGGCCTTTCCTGTCACAGTATTCCTCATTCTGCCTTTCACTTTTCCCCTTTGAGGCTCTTGAATACAATGTGAGTAAAGGATGGGGTTGGTGCATTAAATAAAGATGTCTGGCTGGCAGACTAGTCATTGATTTAACAAGCCTGCTTAATATCCACGGGGAATTTGTTGGAACTAATTGCTGTAGTTTTTAATGATGGTTTAATGATTTAAGCACCTGCCATTAAATTCCCCGAGTTCAGTTTTAATAAGCTGGTTTGGAAGTTTTAATTGTGGTGATTTAATGTGCAATATTTAATACATGCGAGATTCATTTAAAACGGTTTTCTTCCGGTTTCACATAAGCAAGCTGAGGCTTTATTCGTTAGTTTGTTTATGGATTCAAAGCATCATTGACATCATGATATTCACTTAGAGTCTTTTTTTAGAAGCAAAGGTATGAAAACTATTTTCTTATGAAAAGAATCTATTATTTATATTTTGTTTTCATCTGTCCAAATAAAACGCTTTCACCACTTTGTTGTTTCTCTTATTGTGTAAACTTTTCCGCTGGAAAAATGCCACATGATATTTGGTCTGTTTAGAGCAGTCAAGGCAAATAGGCTCTGCTAAGCATGAGCATGGATCAGGTGTTTGTAATGCGGCTCTCACGTGGACCGGATCTCTCAGCTGGATAGCTTTCTTGCTTTCAGACCTGTTGTAGCCAAAACTTGATTTTCATACAGAAAAAAGTAAATTCTCAGAAAAGAAAGCATTAGCAAGCAGCAAAAATATATCAGCTCTTTATGCCATGAAATATCCAGCAGGTCTTTTTTTTGTCCATAAATCTTTATTTATCTATTGAAAACAATGGCTTTTTTTAATTTACAAAAAAAGGTTACATAGCTGAGTAATAGATAGGAGGCCTGAGTCTGGAGGCTTTGGTGGAGAATACATATTTTTCTAGTTAAGTTCCAGGCTTAAAAGTGAGGTTTAATAGCCTCTGTGACTCAAAAGAGCAGAGTTTTTTTTTCCTTTTTTTTTTTTCTTGCACATGCTCGGGTCACACAGCATCCCAGATAAACAAGAAGCAAAGATTTTGTCAAGAGGGCAGGAGAGGGGGGAAAGAATAACAAGTCTTTTTTTTTTTTAGCTCCTTGGGTAGAACATGGCATATTTGGAGGTCCGGAAGCCCAGCAGGTCTCTCATCTCATTGCGAAACTTTGACAGGTCTTGGCGAAGGTCATTCAGATTTTCCACTGTTGCCTGGTCTGTGCTCTGCATCTTCTGCCGGGTGGAGGTCAGGTAGCGGTGAACTAGACAACACATGATCTTCTGGTAGTTCTCATCACGCTTCTGCTTCAGGTTCCTCCATTCCTGAAAGGACAGCATTAACACTGATGGTCATTTGTTTAAGATTAGAAAAAGATTAAACTGAACCTGTCTCACCTTAAGACTATTCTGTCTCTTCACTTTGCCCTTGGAGGTATGTGAACAGATCCACTTGCTCAGGCTGGTCACCAAGTAGCAGACAGTCTTTGGGGAAGGGAGGATGTTAAACGGTGGAGGCAGTGTGCACTTGTCATCAAAGTAGCTAAGCCACAGTTTGGCCCGGGCAAACTTCCATTCCTTATCCTCGTGATTCTGCAGGAGTCCAAAAGCCAAAAAGAAAACTAAGAACAAAGGAATGTTGGGAAACGTTCACGCACTTAAACTTTCACACACAGTTTTACAGGAGGAATCTTGAAAATGCAAAACAGCTATTTCGCTGTAAACTCTTAGGGGAGCAGATTTTTGTAAATGATAAGCTGCAATCAAAATAAAACAGTTGTTCAAAGTAACAAAAAAAAGTGCAGAGTGGATCCAAAGAAGGAAATTAGTTAACATCTATGCAACATTTCAGGGCAACTTAGAAGAAAATTAAATCTTAACAGTAAATGAAAACAGTTGCAGCTTTCAGTTCCAGGGTGAATTCAAACTACCCTTGAAGGCAGTGAGACCCTTCAGTGCCAAAGCGTGTTTACACTTACAGCAATTTGTCTGAAACTTTTATGGAGCATAGCCACCAGCAGCTTGGTCAGCACAATAACCACCACGATGTTGTAGGTGCCTATGATCATGGCACCAACAAAAGAGCGCAGCTCCTCTGTGTAGCTGATGCGGGTGACGAAGAGTGCAACATGCGCCAGGGAGAAGATGTACCAGAACAGTGCATAGCAGGTCCCCATAAATCTGCAAGAGATATGAGGTTAGTACACGTGTATGTCGGATTGCATTTGCGCCAAACATACAACCCTGCCACCAAAAAAAGATGGGAAATAAAAACAGAGCCTACACCGATCAGGTATAACATTGTGACCACCTGCCTAATATTGTGCTCCACTAGACCCCTGAAAGTGTGCTGTGGTGGCAGGTGTTCCCCAGGTAAGTGATGCACAAGCACCCAGCCATCCATGTGATGTAAGAGAAAATGTGATTCATCAGATTAGGCCACCCTTTCTGGCGGTCTTTGGTCCAGTTCTGATGCTCACGCGCCCATTGTTGGAGCTTTTGGTGGGTGACAGGGGTCAGCATGGATACCCTGACTGGTCTGCAGTTGTTCAGCTTTATATAAAGCAAACTGTGATGCTCTGTGTATTTTGACACCTATCAGAACCAGAATTAACTTTTTTGGCAATTTGAGTGACAGTAGCTCAACTGTTGAACTGGACCAACAGGGCCAGCCTTTGTTCCCCACGTGCATCAATGAGCCTTTGCTACCCATGAACCTGTTGCTGGTTCAACACTGTTCCTTCCTTGGACCACTTTTGATAGGGACTGACCAATGCAGACCAGGAACACCCCACAGGAGCTGTAGTTTTGGAGATCACCAAAACTACAATTGCCATCACAATTTGGTCCTTGTCAAACTCATTCAAATCCTGGTGCTTGCCCCTTTTTTCTGCCTCTAACAAATCAACTTTAAGAACAAAATGTTCCCTTGATCCCTAGTATATCCCATCCACTAATACAGTGGGAAAAATAAGTATTTGATACACTGCCAATTTTGCATTTTTTCCCACCTACAGAGGATGGAGAGGTCTGTAATTTTTATGGTAGGTACACTTCAACTGTGAAAGACAGAATCTAAAAAAGATCCAGAAAATCACATTGTATGATTTTTAAACAATTAATTTACATTTTATTGCATGAAATAAGTATTTGATACAATAATAATAATAAAAAAACAGAACTTGATATTTGGTACAGAAACCTTTGTTCGCAATTACAGAGGTCAGCTGTTTCCTGTTTGCACACACTGCAGCAGGGATTTTGGCCGACACCTCCACACAGATTTTGTCCTGATCTTTCAGGTTTTTCAGGCCATTGCCATGCTGGAAGACCCAGCCACGATCCATCTGAGGTTGTTGGCCAAAATCTCACGATACATGACCCCATCCATCCTCCCTTCAGTATGGTGCAGTTGTCCTGTCCCCTTTGACGAACAGCACCCCCAAAGTATGAAGTTGCCACCTCCATGCTTCAAGGTTGGGACAGTATTCTTGGGATTGTACATGGAGCCCCAGATTGAAGAAGACTGACAGTTATCTTGTGCTTCTTCCATTTTCTAATATTGGTGCAAACAGCTGTTGCCTTCTCACCAAGCTGCTTCCTCGTGGTCCTGTAGCCCATCCCAGCCTTGAGCAGGTCTACAGTTGTATTCCTGGTGTCCTCTTTGGTCTTGGGCATGGTGGAAAGGTTGAAATGTGATTGATTGAGTGTGTGGACAGGGCTCTTTTATACAGGTAACAAGTTCAAACAGGTGCAATTAATACAGATAATTAGTGCAGAACAGGAGGGCCTCTTAAAGAAAAACTAACAGGTCTGTGAGAGACAAAATTCTTCCTGGTTGGTAGGTGATCAAATACGTATTTCATGCAATAAAATGCAAATTAATTGTTTAAAAATCATACAAAGTGATTTTCTGGATGTCTTTTAGATTCTGTCTCTCACAGTTGAAATGTACCTACAATAAAAATTACAGACCTCTCCATTATTTGTACAGTAGGTGGGAAAACTGGCAAAATTGGCAGTGTATGAAATACTTATTTTCCCCACTGTAGGTGCTATGATGAAAAGATAAACTTCACCTGTCAGTGGCCATAATGTTATGCCTGATTGGTGTATATTTGCTTATAATAAGTGCAACTACAACATACATATTCTATTCTATTCTCTATTTTTTCAGCTCTGAAGAAGGCACCCTTGTGCTTAGACTTCACTGTACTGAATAAAGTCTGTGCTGCATAACTGTCAAAGTGCTCATAGATCAAGCTTTGCTGTCTCTTCCAAAAAAAACCCAAAAATGTTCTAAATGTACAATTTATAAAGATCATGTATGAGATTTGAATAAGCTGTATTTACACAGCCTCCTACATCCCTCACTGACACCATCGCTGTCCAAAATGACAGAATGAGGTTTGGCCATACGTGTGGAATGCATCATTGCTCTGTTGCTCGCAGAAGATGCCTTCACAGTCCTTGGGTGGATTCTTGCCCTTGTCTTTTTGGTCCTTTCCGTAAAGCTGGGTGAGTCCGATGGTGAAGGAGAATAACACAAGCAGGAAGAGGCCCAAAAACTTTCCAAACTCCTGCAGCATTTGACCCATGGAGATCTAGTGAGAGATTCACATTTGCCTGTTAATCTTGTGCTGTTTGCTCTGACGGCATTCTCAAATCAATTTCAACAACCTTCATCAACCTTTAAGGAGCGGGCTGGGGCTAAACATGACTCTGCTTGATGTGTGATCTGAACAAAATTTGTCTGAATCGAATCGAATCTTTGTGCTACTGGACTCTGATACTTTAAGAGTCCACCTGCACAGCAAAGAGTTAGTAGTTGCTTTCAGACACAATTACAGTCAATCACTTTAGTTCATTCTGTGTTTTTATCTGCAGCACATTTGAATTTCCCTTTATTTCTAAAGAATTAGTTAGAAAGATGTATACTCCTACTTGAGTGTGAGGTTCTGGCACTCTTTCACCACTCTCTGACCACTCATAATGTCTTTTAGTCACCCATGTTCAGATTTAGCAGTGGTTCCCCAGGGAAGAGGAAAGAAGCAAGAGACAAACACAGAAGAGGACTAGAAAACAGAAAACTTCTTCTTAGAGCACTGGAAACCCACTATTTACAGGCCTGTGTGGCATATCTGTTTATGAGGACCTGGAGATGCTCAAACATGGTCCGAACACACTTACCCTTACAAAACACAGACACATATAAAGTGTCCAGTGTAACAGAAACCACTCTGCCTGCATGCTATGATGAATGGCGACTGCAGTGTTTGTGCTGAAACCCAGGCAGCTTGTTTGAGAAGGTTTGGTCCAATCTGGTGATTTATTCTCGTCATGCATAAATCCCTCCAGTGTATTCATCTGCCACTTGTACACATCTGATTTAGGAGCTGAGGGTGTTCCCTGCCTGACAGGTATCCTAAATTGGTTACCCTACAAACAGAACAGAAATGTAGCAGGTCATTAGCTCCTAACCTTGACTTGTGGAGGTCTAATGCATACCTCAAATGCTAGGTACACTAGCTGTATTTGAGGTATTGAATTGGTTTTCTACTAAATTACCCAATTCAGCATTGCTACATAAAAATGCATAACCCTAGGATCATTGGTAAGCAATTTCAAAGTTATTTAATTTGCAGATTGACAAATATCAAAATCCATCTATCCATCCATCCATCCATTTTCCTAACTTCTTGTCCAATTCAGGGCTGCTGAGGCTGGAGCCTATCCCAGCTGTCATTAGGGTGAAAGGCTGAGTACACCCTGGACAGGTCGCCTGTCCATCACCTGGCTAACGCAGAGACAGACAGCCATTTAATGCTCTCAGTCACAGCTACAGCCAGTTTATCACCACCAATTAACCTGGCATGCCTGTCTTTGGCCTGTGGGAGGAAGCCAGAGTACCCGGAGCAAACCCATGCAGGCACAGGGAGAACATGCAAACCCCACACAGAAAGGTTCCAGGCAGTTCTGACAGCCAGGGGTTGATCTGGGAGGTCTATGAGATCAGTGAAGTGAGGGTTCATACTGCTGGCAGAACATTATTCATGAGAAATAAGCCTCAGATTGTTCTGCAGAATGTCCAGGATAATAAAGAAGAATAAGATTTGTCGTTTTCTGAAAAAAAAAGGTAGCTTCAGCTCTGATGTTGCTGGATTCATCCTGAGATTTGTTCCTAAAGATTTCACAGTTTCTCTTGTGAGATCTGTGCAGCAGCTCAGCTGTTTTTGCCTTCAATGAAACCCATTATGGTTAAATGTAGTAGCAGTCACAATGACACGCCAAACGCTGGACACAATTAATGAAGTTATCTCTACTGACTTAATATGAAGATGGATCCTGCTTCTGTGACATTACAGCTGATTGAAAAAGTTAAAGGAGACATTTTTTTTAGTGTTTCCTCAGTGGCAACAAAATCTAAAAGGTTTTAACAGTTGTAAGTTATTAATGCTTTAACATTTTAGGAGAGCTCAGTCCAGTTTAATCCCAGCTCCCAACCTCTAAAGTTTGCCTTTGGCACAACTTATTTCTATTCCTCTTCAACACACTTTTGTAGCCCAGTTGACTCTCAGTTAGCCTATGGCACAGTAATGAAGTCACTGAGGTTAAGTCTAGGTCATGATACACCCACAAACACACACACTCACACTTTCAGTCACTCTTTCCAAACTCAGCAGGGGGCAATACCCGGCAGAAATATGAGCTGGCCTCTTCAGGGTGGACAGAATGAGAGAAACGTTCATTCCTGCAACCCACATAGTATTGACTCACTGTCTGTGTGTGTTTCTGTGTGTGAGTGCATGAGCAGGAGCTCGTACAACTGGACTGAATACTGGCATGCCAGATATCATAGGAGTGTGGAAATGTGTGGGTGCGTTAGAGAAGAGGTGTGTCTGCCACGTGAGTGCGAGTACAGCCGTGAACACGCCAACCAAACCACACCAAACCAAACCATATCTATTTTCAAAGCCGATTTTCCATCCTGTCGAGCCAGACAGTGACATCACAGAGTGGAGAAGAAGAAGGGAGAGAAGAAGAAAAAAATGAGAGTGACGCAGGAAGACCGTAGCTGGAAAGTGCTCATTAACAAGCTACAGAGCACCCTTACTGTTTAATAAGTCAACCACAAACAGCACCTCGACTTTATGACAGGAAGGCATCCATACAAGGGACTGACCTCACTGCATACCTCAACAGTTCTTTATGTTATTAAAGTCACACTTTGGGAACAATGAACTTCACATTTGCTAGAAAAAAATCAGATATTGGCAGGCTTTATAATTTCCCTCTGCCAGCTGGATAATAATATAAATCATGATGTGATAAAACGGGACACCTATGAAGGCCCTGAGCAGAAAATATGCAAACCAGACTTTTGGGTTCCCTGGGGATACAAAGAAACAAAGAAATTTCCACTATTCAATCAAATGTTTGCATTTAGATTTTTTCTTTTTCTTGTTTTTACAGACAAAAGTAACTTTCTACATAGTATATTTCCATATAGTAACTATAACTAATACCTTTTGCAAAAGACAGCTAATTCTGGATGGCAATCTAAGCAAAGACAGACTAATAAAGAGAATCCAGTGCAGCTTTTCCAGGATTTGGAGAAGTTTAGGGAACATTTTTCACTTGGATGTTGCATCGTTTTTAAGTGGTACAGTCATGCTGTTTTTATTAGAGATGTTCATTGTCAGAGATGTCCAACAACAAATCTAATTTAGATACGAAAAGAACAAAAGATCCCACAATTCAGAATGGGTCCCATGCCACTAAGTATATTGAATAAGAGCGTCCCTTCTCCACCCTACATTTATTCTTGTGCAGCCAGATTTGCTTTTAAGAATCAAAATCTAATACAAGTGCATATAGTGAGATCCTCCAGCTTTCAAACATATTTCAATAAATCAATTTTGTGCAGTCTGAAGGCAGTCATTCATACAGATGATAGCAGTATGACCATGCATATAGTAACAAAGCTGCAAAGCTTTTGTCCAGTTTATTATGAGCACATTAACACAGCAGAATACATTGATCTACTGCCTCAATTCACTGTGCTTATAATTAATGCTTATGATGATGGTTATGCTGAGCACAGCTGGTGCTTAGAGTTGGCTCGCCCTGGAGTGTTCACATCCACTAAGAGAGGAAGAGAGTGGGTGTTGTGTGTGTTTGTGTGTCGTTGGAGACAAAGATAAAAAAAAAAAAAAATAGGGGAAGCAGTTTTATAATCATTACATAACTATTAGGTCATTTATTTCTCATTAAAGTGCTTTACGGATGCATCTCTTAAACCCCTCAGGGGTAAGAGTCAAATCTTATTGCTGCCTGCTGGCCTTCGCTACGAGTCAAGCCTCTTATCCTAAAAATGTCAGTTTTTGCACTACAAAACCCACTGTGCCCGTTGTTTTCTTACCTGTAGTGGCCCCAGTATGGAGCTTGTTGTGTACATGAAGAAAAGTCGCAGGTAACTAAGAACGTTGGCGAAGGCAAACAGACCCTCGGCCACCAGGATGGGATGGAAGGCATCCCAGTCCTTCCTGTCTTTCTGTGCTTTTTCAAACTGCAGAACAAGCAAACAGATTCATAGAAAGCTACATATTTGAGGGTATTTTCACCATCTTTAAATCTGATAGAAGGCATTGTCTGTCCCAAGAACACTTCTTATTTCCATGTACAGCACTGTGCAAAAGTCTTGAGCTACCCTTCTTTTCTTTATGGTTTGTTTTCAAGGAGCCAGAATTTCATCTAATTTTTCTGAAGGTCATTCAATTCTTTTTCTTTTGACATTACCCATTTTTTCACCCATTTTAAGTACAGTTCTCGGATTTGGCCATTTCATTTTCATTTCACACTGACCTATAAATTATTCAAGCATTAAAAAGGGTACCTAAATTAAAAGGAAGAACCAGTATTGTTTCTGCATATTGCAGATAACTTAGCAAAGTATCAGTTTTAAATTTAATCTTTAAGCACTTTGCTGCAAACAGCCTGTCACAAAACACATAATTTGTTCCCAATTCTTTAGCTGAAGCCATGAAAAATATCAAAGATAAAGCAGTTTGACAGGCAGTAGTATTTTTGTACCAACAAGGTGATTCTTAAAGCACTATTAGATGAAAGCTTGGCATATCTCAGCATTGTGTGCAGTGACCCCTTAAAAAACAACTGAGGAAACTAGACAAGTGGAGAAAAAGAGAAGTGACAGGCATAAAAACTATCTACAGCAAATGAACGGTCCTTAAGAAATAGGAAAGAAATCCAGCAAAGACCTGACACAGGACCTGAGAGATGCATCTGGCCCTTCAGCTGATCCAGCTACGGTTTGCCAAAGTCTCATTAGAAATGGCTCCAGTGGAAGAGTGGCTGCCAAGAAGCCATTCTTAAGGAAGCAAAACAGGGAGAAAAGGCTGAGGTGTGCCAAATTACACAAGAACTGGCCTGAAAATCAGTGGCAACAGATCTCACTGATGAGTCCAAATTAGAAATTTCTGGTTCAATTCATTGCCAACATGTTTGGAGGAGGTCAGGAAAGGGGTACAACAGTGAGTTTCGACAGCCATCTGTAAAACATGGTGGAAGCTCTGTCATGGTTTGGGGCTGCAGTTCAGCCGGTTGTGTTAGGGATCTGGTCAAAATTGATGGAATTGTGAACTCAGAAAAGTACCATCAGATTTTGATCTACCGCACAATATCATCTGTAAAGCATGTGACTGGCTTCATCATGACAATGATCCCAAACACACTGCCAATGCAGCGAAAGCATTCCTGAAGACTAACTACAGAAATGACACCAAGGAGATCAGGCTGTGTTGAAGAATAAAGATGATCACACCAAATACGGGCCTTCAAGCTTGTTTTTGCATTATAGGATGTATGTTTACATTTTTCAATAAATCACTGCACTGATTTCCAATTTCTGTACCAATACAGTATATAAAGAACTGAAGGGTGGCTCAAGACTTTTGCACACCATTCACCACTAGATTCTTGCTAAACAAGTTTGATTTGCTGAATCAGATGCTCCTGGTTTTGATTGGCTAGTCTAGATTGAGAAAATTATGCCTAATGAATTCCTCATTGTAATGTCTTTAAAATCTAAAGAATGACTCAGTCATAAAAAAATGAATATCACATGGTGTGAACTGTAAATTGTGAAAGTGGTTGTAGCAGCTACACATTTAACTTTGACATTTTTAACTTTTGGCAAGAAAGTTGAGGTAATATCTTAAAATAAAAGTATTCCTTTAAGAGTGATAAATAAACATGTTCAGATAAACAACAGACAGCGCAATGGTGATGTAAGGCACTGCAATTGGTTACATAATAGCAATCAATGGGTGCACATGATCAACTTGAAGACTATTTCAAAACTGTTTGGCTGTGTGCAGTCTGTGCTCCACCAACTCCCTTGGTACCTTAGGCGGGGCAAATTACACCTTTATCATTCTTAATGATTAGAAAGCTCAATTCCTAGAATAGCTTTGCCCAGCTTCAGCTTGATCTGAGATCTAATTGAAACAACAGATGAAAACACGTCCCTGGAGTGCAGCATTAATACACAGAGTGATGAATCACAGGCATTATTCCACGAAAACTTGAATCTAATTATATATCCATTATATGTAAGGACTGT
>VUQK01003713.1:31437-53853 GCA_015106715.1 Bujurquina vittata | reverse complement strand
TGCTATGAGCAACAATCTTGAGAGCGAAGGTGGCTAAGTAGAGGGAATTCATCACAAAACTCAGCTGGTTTCTAGACTCTTCCAGAAAGTCTTCCAGCCCCTCATACCACAGCCGCTTCACATCTGACCACACCATTCCTATAGGGGAAAAAGAATCTACCATTACCACACACACACACACACTCACACACACACACACACACACACACACACACACACACACACCACTGGAAAAAGGCCGTCATCCACAAAATTATAAAATCCCTTCAAGACTCAGCTATCACTCATCTCACTGAGGGAGCCTGGGGGGGAAACAGGAATGTGTGAGACACCTAAATCAGAGATTAATGTGCTGAAAATGTGTCATCTGCAAGATCTGGGGAGGTGCATAAAATTTAATTAAGATGGATTAGCATCTTTTTTGCGTCTAAATGGCAGTTCATCAGTTCTAAATGTATAAAAGGAATTTTTTTTAAAAAGACTGAGAACTTCACCCCAGGAGCAAGTTAATGTTTAGTGACAAGTTCGCTATGCCTTCATTCAGAAACTATTACAGTAGCCCAAACCTGATTGATCTTTCCCCTTGCTTTAACTGAAGAGTTTAGGACAGAAATCCCATCAGTATTTTTTTTTCACACACAAACTGTTTGAGCCTCTAAATGAAAGCACACACACACACTTAGATATTCGAGAGAAACAGTCAAACACACACAGCCTAGCACACTCGCAGTCTCATAGCATCTGAGTTTCTCATTAATGTGAAGCCTCTGGCTCAGGAGAATACCAGAAAGGAGGGAAGAGGAGAAGGATCATAGGAGGAGGGCAGAAAGACAGAAAGAAAGAACAATGGAAGGCAAACGGAAGAAAAAACTTGCACACGGAGGAATTCTAAGTGCTCCTTTTCCAATCCTGATGACATAAAGCAGGAGGCTGTCTGAGGAGCAATCTCATTCCTCCCATTGATGCCATCTTGGGTGACGTGTTGATGCTGCAAAGATCCTGTAGCACAAAATCTGCACCACAACCCCACACCTTACAGTGAAGCTGATTTTAAAATGAGGCAACCTTTAGAAAAAAAATGCTGAAGTTGTTCTCCCTCTAGTGGGCTATCTTGGCCCATAGAAAAACCCATTACGCCTTCTATCTAATGACTGAAAGACTTATGTCAATCCTGCAATATACAGACCAAATTGAAAATTACCCCACAGTCCGCTTAATATCATTGCATAATATATGTCAGCTGCTTCTAAATCCTTTTACAACCTGTCACATGCAGTTATTGGGAATATTTGTTAAGACAGCAAATAAAGAGATGGAACCTAGATACTGTGGTTCTGATGCTTTGTCTCTGGTGGAAATAGCTAGGATCTTGCGACCAAGAGACAAACATGGATACTGAGAAAGCAGAGGCATTAAAGAGACTGAATGCTCATGTTAATGGCTTCTTGGCAGAAGGGTAAGGTAGAGCGGCAGAGTCAATTTCCAACTGTCACTTTCCGCCCTTTTCTAAAAAGATAGCTGGTGTATGTGCGAATATGTGTGCATGGGTGTGTGTGGCGTCCAGTGATACCAGCACTCAGAAGAGCCACGGGGGGAAAGAAGAAGCTGCAGTTTCTTTCTGTTGCGCTCAATTAGAAGCAGTGCTGACGGATTTAATCCGGTCAAGCTGGGCTTTCTGTCATTTGGTGTAGAAACAGCCATTTGTCATGTAATGCCTGATGTGATTATGGACATGGGATACTGGATTTTAGCCAGATCATAACAGGAAGCGCTCATTTTCACTACACTATGCAATGTGCCTCTATTAACCTTTAGTTTGTAGGACTGGTTTTTACTCTATTTCTAATTCCATAATGTGCATTTGGAGATAGGTAAATATTAAATGACTGAACCACTGAAACATATATAACACAATAACGGCATACAATGCATGATGCTCCTCTGTGCATAGCATTATGTGTTATTTACAGGGTTAAAATCTGACCTATGATCCAGAGGATGAGCAGGTAATCAATCATCTCAAGTGCGGGCCCCATTATGTTCTTCTTTTGCTCATTGTAGACCAGAGAGTACAGGTTGAGCAGCAGCAGGAAGGTGAAGTAGGAGGCGCTGTGAATGATGAACTTAACAAAAGGGGTGTGGATTATCTGGCCAACTCGGGAGCGTGGCACCAGAAGGTAGCAGACAGAAAGGAGAGGCCAAAGCATAGCCACAGTCAGAACCGTAGCCATTTTTAGACAGGTGTGTTTGCGCCTGTAGCTGGCCATCTCTCCAAACCAGACAGTGTTGAGGAACTGCTGACAGTTGGACTGAGCCACAAACTGCGAAAGGGACATCAAGAGAGAATGACAGATAAAATATGAGTGGGTGGCTGTGTAATAAAAAATACAAAAATCAGTAAATTCAGTTCCCTTTAAGAGCCTGAAGAAAGTGTTCAATATTTTGTGAGAAAAATTCTTAGAGTTGCTTAGCTGGTCATTTCACTGAGAAAGGCCTTGGGTAGCTCCAACAGCAAGTCTGCTTCCCCCTGTTTACAATCTTTACACTAATCTATGTCAATCAGTTGCAGACTGTAAATCTAGATTTATTGACCGGTTACACTTAGCTCTCGCTTTACCACAACAGACCAGGGCTGCAGCTTCCGCCATTTACAACAACCCCCACAGGATACCCCAAGCGATGTGGTCAAATGCCTTCTCCAACTCCACAAAACACATGAATACTGGATGGACAAATTCCCAGGAAATATAACTTTGAGAGCATAAAGAGCTGGTCTAGTGTTCCACAAATAGGATGAAAACCTCATTGTTCCTCTTGAATCTGAGGCTCAACTAATGAATGAACTCTCCTTTCCAGCTCTCTGGCATACACCTTCCCACTGAGGCTGAGGGGTGTGATCCCCCAATAATTGGAGCACACCCTTCATTCCCTCTTCTTGAAGATGGGAACCACCACTCCAGTCTGCCAATCCAGTGGCACAGCCCCAGATCTCCACAAAACATGGCAAAGGCATGGCATCAAAGACAGCCCTACAAGATCCAGAGCCTTCAGGAACTCATGGAGAATCTCATCCACCATCCAGTTGTTTAACTACCTCACTGACCTCACCCCCAGTGTTGGGGAGTCTGGAGGTGAGGGGAATGACTCCCCAGACTCTGCTTCCTCTACAGAAAATTTATCAGTGGGATTAAGGAGGATAAAGTATTCCTTCCACCACCTCACTATATCCTCAGTTGATGTCAGCAGCACCCCACCCACACTACATTGTGTGAATAGAGCACTGCTTTCCTTCCTGAGGAATTAGCTACCTCAGGGACCTCACCACCTGTTATGGGCGAGTCATTCTGCCCGTCCCCAGACTCTGCTTCCTCTAAGGAAGGCGTGCCAGTGGGATTAAGGAGGTCCTGCTTTCCCCTCGTGAGTTACCTGACAGTTTGCAAGAATTGCATCAAGGCAGTCCAAAAGTCTTTTTCCATGGCCTCACCTCACCACACTTGAGTGTTTGCTTCAGCCACCGCCCAAGCCTTGTTCTACTTGGCCTGCCGGTAGCCATCAGCTGCCTCTGAAATCCCACAGGCTAACCAACCCCAATACGACTCCTTCAGCTTGATGAGTCCTCAACCTCCCTCGGAATGCTGTCAGAATTCTGCCAGAGGTGGGAGTTGAAGATCGTATGGACTAAACATTCTCAGTGCGCCCTCACTATATGTTTAGGTGTGCCAGGTCTGTCCAGCATCCTTCCCCACCATCTGATCCAACTCACCACCAGGTGGTAATCAGTTGACAGCTCAGCTCCTCTCTTCACCCAAGTGTCCAGAACATACGGCCACAGACCTGATGATATGATTAAAAAAATGCTAATAAATGCTTATTAGCATTTGCTTTTGTAAATTTGTGACTCTTGTTAGAGTTTGTCACACCAGATTATCTGCCTCCATCTCACCCTATCCCTTGCATCCTCTTTTGTCACACCAACTCTCTGCATGTCCATGAATCTTGAGTGGTTCTCTTTTCTTGCTGTCTGGCAGCGCTATAGTCAACTTTGTTTGACCAATACATTCACTATCTTTGCTCTGCAAGCATCCAAACCATCTCAGCCTTGCCTCTCTAACTTTGTCTTCAAACCACTCAACCTGAGCTGTCCCTCATTTCTAATTCCATCCCTCCTGGTCATTCCCAATGAAAACTCTCCCACCTCCAGCTTGGCCTCCTGTCTTTTTTTCAGTGCCACCATCTCCAAACCATACATCACAGCAGGTCTCACTACCCTCTTGTAAACCTTCCCTTTCACTCTTGCTGTACTACTATAGGTAGTGAACCCATTTGTTATTTGTCACACTGTTGCATTGCTTCAGGTACCAACCATAAATACGTACTGTCAACCACAAAGTAATTTAGACTAATGAAAATGTGAGTTGGTCTTTGACATTCACCCTTTGGAGAATTCTGAGTGTCTTCAGAAGGAAACAGTACGTTACTACCTGCCTGGTGATACGTGAGCCAAACTATTCACACACACATCATCCCAGCTCTAAATTATCCCTTGGCTGTAAACGTCATGCTTTACATTCACTTTGACTCCTGCTGCCTGGAGGAAGTACTTTGTGTTGCCAAACTAATTTTCCTCAAGGGCACATGGTGTGATGAGCCAGCCTTTAAATTTTGAATTAAGTACAGCGCTATTATTTTTGTTTGATTATTTACTGAAATAAATCAGACATTTCCTCAATGTAGTTACACTGCAGATTGGCTTTCTATTGCGTTTAATTCTATTGCTTAATCAAATTAACGGATGCAAACCTCTTTTTGGTTGTATTTAATGGCAAGTTTAAGTCGGCTGAGGTTCATGCGCTCCTCCAGTAAGCCTCTCTTGTCAACGTGATCCTCGCTGGATGTGTGGTTGAGAATCACTTCTAGCTCTCGAGAGTTTCGAGCCTGAGCTAGCAGGTCCTTGGCAAACATCTTGCACTGCTTCGCCAGCTCCTCATAGTCAGTCCTGGAGTAAAGAAATTAGATGAAGTCAGAGGACATTAAAAGGTTAAGTTTCTAATCAATTCTAGGCTATAAAAGAAATGATTTACAACATCACTGTATGTGAGTACATCTGTTTATATGCAAAGAAATTAGATTAACGCTCTGATATGCAGCGTGTTGACTCTACCTGAACTCCACTTCAACGAGACTGAGCTCCTTTAGGTCTGCACTCAGCTCAAAGGCCCTGAGTATGGGATCTTCCTCTGTCAGCATGATGAGAGAGGGGCTGGCTAGGCAGCGGTAGATGTCGAGACGGAACCTAACCCACGAACATCATCAGAAACGAGGTGGTGAAAAAAAGGTGAGGTGGAAATATGAGACAAGATAAATGATGAAAAAGACAGACTTGTGCAGACGGGAGAAGAAATAAGGAGAAGCATTCAGTCTCCTGGCTGTTTCATTTATACCTGCTTTCACCTCTATGTTGTTTGGCAGCCAAACTGCAGAGTGATTCATTTAGTGTACTGTGTGGGAGGCTACACTGCCCTGCAGAGAGAATAAAAATGCCAGTGCGGAAGATATCAGCAAAGTCTCATCTGCAAGTCCGAGAAGGTATCAGAAAGCAAGAACCACTGCTTCCCAGGAATTGCCACTGTTTCACTGTTTTCCCATAAATTAGAGTTTGCATTGATTTTGTATTTCAGTAAAACACCAATACTAGCTCTTTATAGCTAGATCAGTCGAGCTTGACGATAACCATGAATCCTCTCGGGGAAAAAAGATAATATTTCGGGCATTCATAGTACTGTAAAAATGGCTAAGGTGTTCCTGAAAGCCAGGGTGTGCATATCATTGATTCTAGAAGACTGGATTTTCAAGCTGACGCTATCATCAAAGGAAGGGGCTGCAATGTTTCACAAGACCCGCTTCACTTGGAGTAAAACTGGATTGATTTGTTGGACCAAAACAACCAAAACATCCCCTAAAAGACAGGAGTGGTATTGACTATTCCAATTTAAAGTAATTGAGTAAAAAACTAGTCCTCTAATGCACCCATCTGCACAAAGTCAATGTCACTTAAGTATCTTCTGAGCTTTAGATAACTGTACCTGGAGTGTCGTAAGCTGTCCTTCTTGTTTTTAACATTGCAGAGCGTGCACTCACAGCCAACAGCGTGAGGCCGAGGGAGAGAGATGTCCTGTTTCAGCAGCATGGTCAGGATCTCGTAGTTGTTCCTGTGGGCTGCCAGGATGACCGGAGCCACATCCATGGTAGTGGAATACTCTGGGTTCTGGATGCGCTGCATCAGTTTCTGACAAAACATGGAAATATAAAGATAAAAAATCTAAAATACAGGGCAGAAATGATTGAAAATGATTGTAATGCTGCTATTTGCATTAATAGTGTTTTATTCTTGAAATACAACTAATAAGAGTAGATTTACAGCAATAGAGGGCTTGGAAGATCTCCTTGGTCTGTGGTTGAGGAGAATGTCCACAGCTCCTACTACCTCTGAGTCTATGGCCACCAGCAGAGCATCTGTTGCCTGCACAGAAAGAGACGCGTGATTTCAGCAGACAGAAGTGATGTCTTGTGCATATTTGGTTGCCCCTTGTGCTTGTTACCTGGCAGCCATACTCCAGGAGAAGCTGAAGGATGTCTAGATTCTCGTTCTCAATGGTGATGGTCACTGCATCTCGGCCCAGCACGTCTACGCAGTTGATGTTGAGCTCGCCGTGTCTGTTCTCCTCCAGCAGTTTCTTCACCATGTAGTAGTCGCCTGAGAAGCACGTCAAGGACAAAAGAGCACATTACGAATGGAATCCATTTTGGCAAATTCTTGCAAAGTCGGACCTTTGAAAGCAGTAAAGCATTATCTGTGCACGGTGCCAAACTGACACAAACACGGTCGTGGTTATCAGGCGAGCGCTCTCACAGAACAGGCTCGGCTCCAGCAGCAACCCTTAATCTTGTGTAACAATAACATCTCCCTCAAAGGACAATTTCTGTTGCCGAGCCACGGTTAGGGAGACTTTATATGGTCACAGTGGCAGTTATTGGCTTAGGACACCTCTGTCTGTACAATGTTCTTAAGTTATCAATGAAATATTCTCCAACCATGTGACCAGTTGAGAAAACCCATGCCTCTTTGTTATTTTACACTTTACTGCCCATGTGTTGTTGCCATTTAGCTTGTTTGCATTAACTTTCCATGTTAAGGGCGGTGAAAAGTCAGGAGACCTGAAGAAACTTAAATTTCCACAGTCTCCAAGGAGGTATTTACTGGTAAAAACAAAAATCTATCTGGTATGACTGAATAGTTTGCTTGCTGCTAAATGAGCCTGTTAGGAATCCGTCATGCTGTTAATCCGTGTGTGCTCTGCATACAGTAAACGTGGGTCTCCTATAGCAGACATAAAGCTCCAGCATCTCTAATGATCACAATAATGAGCTTCCCTGTGACCACAGTCACGTGTTGCACGGACATCCCATTGCGAATAGGGAACAACAGCCCCGATATTAAATTAGACGAAACAAGAGCCAAACCTTTCTCGCATGCCAGCAGGAAGAGCTTCTCATCCAGAGTCGTCTCCTCTTTCACTTCTCTCACGTCTTTCAAGGCCAGGAATCTGTCCGGAGAGGAAGCGTCCGTGCCATGGTACAGAGCTGCCATTACGACGGAGAGCGAGTACGGCAAGACACTGATGTGCATCCCACTAGAAACCGACGACCATTACACAAGAAATCCCGTCATATGCGATGACATGCGAGGAACGCTTCTGTAGTTGCGCAGCAGAGGTTTGAAGCGGCCGACTTGAACCAGTTGGCATTGATTGTTGGCATTACCGTCTCAGCTCCGGTGCGTCGGCTTGCGCGCTTTCCTTTCTTTTTTTAAAAAAATCGCCTTCTGCTGGTTAAAATTTGTCGCCCTTTTCGCGCTAAGTGACATTAAAAAACGTTCGCGGCGACGGTAGCCCGACAAAACATTTCTCTCGGCGTGTTTACAAGCACCATCTTCTCACTCGCATCGCAGTGGTCCTGATGCTGCTGGCGAAGCGCGCACTGCGCATGTTTCCTCCTCCACCTGCGCGTTCATTTCGCAGGCGCAAAGCCGCTTCTTCGTGATTACGTAACAGTGCATCTTTGTCACTATTTTTACAATGAGCAGTCACTGTACGACAAAAGAGCATTTTACACACAGCAGCGCGGTGACAGCACACGCACATGTGCATGTGTGTGAACTGCACACGCAGTATGTTGCAGCAGGACAGATCATGCAGACAGAAATCAGCAATGGCCGAGGCTCCTGCACAGCTCACTTCCTGCAGTGTGATGTGTAAATCAGCCCAGAACTGGTGTGTGTGGCGATTGCATATGGATGTAGCAGCATATCCGTGGCAGACTGTAAGGAAACACAGCTGCTCTGCATATACTGTCCTCCACAGTCAGTCCATGACAACACAGACCAGTAAATACGACAGAGAAATTGCTTGCTAATTTTGCACTCAGCAAGGAATATTGCTGAGAAACACAATTTCAATGATTGAAAATATACAGGCCTTCCAATGCTCCAACTTGATGAGCCATAATAGTGTGACAGTGAGTCAGCATGAAGCTTTTGATCATTTGAAGTGAAACAGGAAACTTTCATTGCACCTCTGATCTAATGTAATTAAAACACAAACAAAAGCGTTTGTTCCAGTATTTTCAGAAACAAAAGCAACACCTTCCCACTTATCTAGGCTGAGTTAAGACCACAATTATTATTATTTAAAGAAAATAGTTGTCACTAAAGGCAACCTGAAGCGTTTGGTAGTCTATAAATCCACCACAACTGGGTTATATAAAAGAGAGAAGTCTTTTTTTTATATAAGGAACTTGTCTGCCAGAATATTGGCCTGCACATCATTACCACACAAGGATCATTCCTGATGATGTGGGCCTAATATACGACTTTACTGGCTACGTTTAGAAACTGCACTGCCAAAGAGAACGAGGGAAACAATCAACACGTACTCAAAAATAAATGATTTCAAAGGCAGTTTCTATCACAGGGTGTTTGCATGCTGAAATGGGGAAAAATGCAACGCTCTAAAATGATTAATTACACTATTCTCTGCTATGTTTTTTTTTATTTCACTCTTTGATGAATCTGAGATAAGTGTGTCACATATATATTATTAATATGTGCGCTCATAATACAGATGTCTGTTTTAAAGTGGATCATTTTGAAGACTTGGACCACTGTGCTCCAGCAGAGGGCAGTCTGCACAAAGGAATTGTGCTGTAGACGCTCGGATGTACTAAAAATGAGCATCTATGGAAAGCAGACTTCAGCGAGCACAGATGGAAATCACTGTATAGCCCAACATATAGTCGAGCATAACTGCTCTTCAGAGGAACGCATGCTGTGCACAGCGCTTGACCTCAACATTGCTATTATGTACAAGTTTCTCGCTTGGGGAGGGAGGGGGTGTCTTCCAGGGACTTGAGCCCTTTCAGTTCATTCAGTCTATGCCCCCACCCCACCCCACTTTGTGCAAGGTTGTAATCCCACACAGGCAAGCCTCTTAGGAAAGATGACTTTCAATCTGCAGAGCATGTGTTTCCCTCTGTACAACCACATGGCCTTTCCAGTTCCCGGGGAACAGCTGTCAAACGTCCCATTTCAGCTGATTCCACTCGAGAGGAGAGCTTGTCACTGCTGCTGAGTGTTTTCAACACATCCAATATTAAAAAAAAAAATATTACGTCCTCTGGGAATCACTGTAGGCCATTACGTGTTAAGATCAGCTTAAAAATTCAAGTGCGTTTTTAATTGGATTTTATCTTGGAAAAACGATTCTGCGATATGTGCGCAGCTCTCTTCTAACTGATAATAGGATTTTTCCTCGCAGGTATTGAGCTGTTTTTAAGATTAAACCTGGGCTACCCTCTTGTGGCTGTAGTGGGGAAAACAAATACATTTAATCTGAAATATTGATTCTCTCCTGCAGTCATGCGCTATGAGGAGGACGTGCATAACAGGAAAAGTAAAGACTGGCCTTGGAAGGATCACAGTCTTAAGATCTTTTTTAAAGGAAGAGAAATGCTAAAGAAAATGTGGATGGCTGAGGTTGTGTTTTTTTTATTTCATTTAATTTTTATTTTAAATAACCCCAAAAACTCGGCAAATCCCTTTCATCAAGTGCAAACGGGAGGCTGGAATCCGGCTCAAAGGATGCACACTGAGGTAGACTTGACCTAAACATAACAACAGCATCCCCACCCCCTTCTCCATCTACCATTGCTGTGATCTGTGGGAGCCACTATTACTGTTCACACGAGACAGGCGTGCAGCGCATCCACTGACGTCGCTCGCTCGCCTCCGTCGACGCGTCCCGCGCCAATGCGCTCCCTCGGAAGGCGGGTCTTTGTCCTGGTATTCTGATTGAATCGGCCCAGTTTGTATTAGTTGGACGAAGAGAAGAGGAAGACAGAGAAATGTGTTAGAGACGTAACTGCAGATGCAAGCGTTTCACTGCTCCATTATGGCAGATGCGGAGTGATTTGAGGTCCGGCCCGCCGCGCAAAAATCGTGACCGCGGATGTGTCTCTGACGCCTGAGTCTTACAAGGCTGCATTTACAAGGATGTCTCAGCTGATAACTGCGCAAGGATGCTTCCGCTGAACGTACTCAAACAGGGCGTCTGTTGCAATGATGAAGGGTTCTTGGTTTTTGTTTTGAACACGGGCCACCCACAGAATCACTGCAGCGCCTGCGATGGACAACTTTAACGCGCCTCTCGGGCACCGTTTCTATGAAGAACATTGCGCAGTGCAGTGAAAAGGGTACATCGTTTTGTGGCTGTCGAACTGGGGTTGAATATATTACCTAATCAGCCGGAATTCATCTGGGTATAAATTCCCAGCGCAGCCCATAAACACACTACAGAACGTGTTGGCGCATCGTCAATGTGAGGAGCTTCGTCCAGTGGTGAGAGCCACACTCCGAGGGTACAGATGAGAGGCAAACAGTACCATCAACCACTGAAGTTGACAGCGCCCTGGGAGAAGGATGCAGGCTTTGGAAGGAAGCTTAAAACATACAGGAATCATACCAAGATAATAGCACAGCCTGGGATCGTGATGAAAGTGCTGCGCAGGAAGAGGATTGTGTTATTTCTGGCCTATTTCTTACTGCTGGTGCTCACTATGCTTAACTTGGCTAATTATAAATGGACTAAGGAGCCACAGCAGTGCAATCATCAGATGAGGAGCACCACTTATCAGAGTAGATCTGACATTCGTTTCCTGTACAGGCCCTCTCTGGCTAAGAAGAGGCAGCTTATCTATGTGCTGACCACCTGGAGGTCAGGCTCTTCCTTTTTTGGGGAGCTGTTTAACCAAAATCCAGAAGTGTTCTTCTTGTATGAGCCAATGTGGCACATCTGGCAGAAACTGTACCCTGGTGACGCTGTGTCATTACAAGGGGCAGCCAGGGACATGCTTAGCTCCTTGTATCGCTGTGATCTGTCTGTTTTCCAACTTTACAACAGCCCCGGAGGTAAGAATTTTACTTCCCTTGGACTGTTTGGGGCCACCCTCAATAAAGTGGTGTGTTCATTTCCCCTCTGCTCAGCCTACAGGAAAGAGGTGGTGGGGATGGTGGATGATAAGGTGTGTAAAAAGTGCCCCCCTCAAAGCCTTAGACTGTTGGAAGAGGAGTGCCTCAAATATAGCACCATTGTCATTAAAGGGGTCCGCATTTTGGACGTAAATGTGTTGGCCCCACTCATGGAAGATCCATCTTTAGATTTGAAGGTGATACATTTGGTTAGGGACCCACGGGCAGTAGCCAACTCCAGGATCAAATCCAGACATGGTCTGATAAGGGAGAATTTACAGGTGGTCCGCAGCAGAGACCCCAAACTTCGCCGGATACCTTTTGTGGATCCTGGGCACAAAGCCAACAAAAAGGATGGCTCAGATTACCACTCAATTGGAGCCATGGAGGTGATCTGCGACCGCACCTCCAGGACTTTGAGGACTGCCTTAAACCCACCCAGCTGGCTCAAGGGGAAGTACATGGCCGTACGTTATGAAGATCTGGTCGAAAATCCAGTTAAGACCTTGAGGAGCGTCTACCGCTTTGCCAACCTCACCACCAACCATGACATTGAAATGTTTGCTTTGAACATGACCAGTGGCTCCAGTTCCTCATCTAAGCCATTTATAGTCTCCTCCAGGAATGCCACACAAGCTGCTAGTGCATGGAGAACAGTGCTCAGCATCCAACAGATTAAACAAGTGGAAGATTACTGCCACCACTCCATGTCCGTTCTAGGGTACGAGAGAGTGAGAACAGCCGGGGAGGCCAAGGACTTGAGCAAATCACTACTGACACACTCCAAACTGTGAAAACATTCTCACCACCAAAGACCATTTAATTTAATGTTCATTTTGCATAGAGTGCCGTTTCCTTATATTGTGGAATTAAAGCTTTACTTTAAATCTGTGTTCCTGGAGCTACATTGGCCGCATTTGGAATGTATTGCCAGTCAAGTAGTTGCAGCTGTATTTGAAGGGACCGCTTCTTTTATACTGAAACACCGTATGGGTTTGACAATGCAGGGCCGAAGAACAGTGACTTGAAAAGTGAAGCTGCAACTATCCAAAAAAAAAGAAAACCCAGAAAAGTGACAACAATAACAACAACAAAAAAAAACAACTGTATAATTCATGTAACTTGTTATGATGACACTACAAAGTGGATGTTTTGGGGTTATTTTTTTGAATGTTCAGAATCTTTAAAAAAAAAATCTCTGTTTTTCCAGTCTTCATACTGTCTGTAAAAGTGAAAATTGTAAGGAAAGTTAAAAACAAAACAGATAAAAAAAAAATAAATAGAAAAGCTGATTGCTAATGTTAATTTTTGAGATATGGTTGAAGTCTGAGACAATCACTGAATTGGTTTCTTGTGCCATAGGTAGAGGTGTCAACTGAAGAGCAGTAGTGCTATCTCAAGATTTAAAAAAAGGGGATGTTTTGATTTTTTTTTTCTTTGCCAAGTCCTCATAGGATGATATCATACACTGTGGACAATGTCATAACTCTGGCGCTGAAAAAGTCTCTCTCAGTGTTGGTGTGAGCAGTCTGTTCTACCATTTCAAATGTTTACAATTGCTTGCTCTTATGAAAACACATCTGGGAATATTGCATTGAGTAAAGTTCACAGTTATCAACTGTACAGTTTATGCATCTGTGTTGAATGTTATTTTAAAGTCCTCGTGACAAAAAAGGGCAGCGGTTCTGAAAAATGGCTGCAGGGAGCAACTTGGATTTTACCATACCAAAATCGGATGCAGGGTTTAATGCAGATTCTAATAAAAAAATTTGATATATTTATTTTCAGTTAGGCCAACAACCGGGATCGATAATGATGTTTGCCTTTATATGAATAGGTTTTTTCAAAACTTTATTCAGTGCACACCCTTTTGTCAACGTTTGAGAGACACTGCGCTGGAAAGATGCCACACATTTGTTGCAGTTTGATACATAACCTAAAGGTGCCCTGTGGAGTTTTCTGGTAAACATAGTTTCTGTTTATACTCTGTGCTGCTCACCAGCATGCAGTGTGTGTGTGTGTGTGTGTGCGCGTGTGAGCCAAACAGGCTGGAAATAACAGACAGCCACATTTGAAAAGTTTGAAAATGACTGTGCTTCCTGACACTCTATAGGTTTCCTGTTTATGCTGGTGAACTAATGCAATCAACACCTGATATAAAACTAACAGCTTGTGGTTAAAAACTACACATGGTACCTTCAAGTACATGGCTGAAAAATGTTAGTCATAATAGCCAGAGATACTTTAATAGGTGGTTGGCAGATGTAATTACAGTTACTGTCACTTCAATTTTGTTTACAACAGCACCTAAAAAAAGTGCCAAATCCATAATTGCAGAATTGGAAATATTGCATGACTTGAATACAAAGCCCAAGAAACACTTTTAAAAGCTACATTCAAACACATTTATTGTGCTAAATGCCTTTTTCCTCACTGTGGTTTGCTCCAAACACATAGAAATTGCACTTGAAAAGAGAGCTAATCTCAACAATGACAAGGTTACACAGAAATGTGAGAGTAGCTTCTTCCTTCTGTGCAGAGGTAGATGCTGGTGCTGGCAGGCGTACAAGAACCAAAACACTAAAATTAAATTTTACAAGTCATGTGGAAATGTTTCAGTTTACACTGTATGCACCCTGCAATGCAATAGCATTTCACATTGGTCTGATCTGCAACAGAAGCAAATGCATCGCATTATATCACAGTGATACTTCAGATATCAGGAAATCAGATAAAAACTGGCAATGATGCACTATGTGAAATATAAATGAAGCATTTATTCTTTTCTTGACGATCTGCACCTTTAAGGACAGGACTAATGATGACAAAAGGCTGTTAATCATCATCTTTTGCTGGAAAAAGCTCAAGTATTCAAATACCAGTGCAAACACAGAGGAATGCAGTTTATTTTTTGACAGCAACTGAGAACTGAAAAAAAGGCACATTCCTGAGATGCACCCATGCATTCACAATATAAAATGAAAAGCCCTCGCTTCAAGGACAATGGCTTTATTAATACACGACTAACCATCTGCATATTCACAAAGCCTAACCTTCACAGATCGTATTTGTGCAGTAAACAACACCCTGTTTCACTCAAGGGAACGGGGGCCTTGAGATTTATAATAGTGCACATAGAAAGAAGCAAAGTGCAGTCTATAATTAAAGAAGTCAGAGCAAAACTTCACATGCAAATAGCCTCTTTTCCAAATGCTGTTAATACTGTCAAGCATTTTGATATATTGTAGCACTGCAAAGACTGATAAGGAAGACATGGTGGAAGATTTTTGGGCATGCGGGGGAGGGGTGGGTAATAAATTCAGTAGAATATATTCAAATCAGTTAAAAGGATTGGAGCAGAAAACAGTGCAATAAAAGTTTAATAAGGGGCTGGGGAAGTGCTAAGCAAAGCTGGCACAAAAATGCCATTTCAGCTGATTAAGGGAAATGCTGCAGCGTTCAATCACAGAATATGTTGATGAGTAATTCTCCCTAAAGCTTGAAACCCAAGCATTACATAACCGAGTAGCATGTAGCTGCTCTGCTTATAATGAATGTGTGACTTAACATATTGCATTTTTTAATGGGAGCTGCTTCCTTATAACCAAGGTGAAAAGTACACTTAACATTTCTCTTTCAGTTTTCAAATTCCCCGGAGCAAGCCAAGACAAGAAAATCATCAACAGAGCAACAGGAAGAGCAGTGGCCTTTGTAATTGTTTTTTTCCTCCCTATGTGAGTGTGCCTTTGTGTGCATTTCAGCACTGGGGGGGGGGCATGACCTTTTGGGAGTCACTGAAACTCTAACTCCCACTCAGCTGCTGGCATATGTCCTGACCATTGACCCCGGTTCACTGTGGGAGGTGGGGCTTTAGCATCAGGGAGCAATAGCTGATAAGACAAGGTTAGAGTTGAGTCCTGGACCCGCTTGCCTCCCTGGGGTGAGCTGGAGCAGTGCCGAGGCCCAGGTCTCCATCCAGCAGATCCTCCTGGTGCTCAGATGCAGACTCGCCTCCTGAAGATTCCTCCTGGCTGTCTCTTTTCTCCAGCCTGCAGGTGGTTTCGTTTGGTTCTAGCTCACACAACTCTTCTTCGTCCTGAAAGGCAAGTGGCAAATATCTGACATGTTCCTTTTTTAAAAATATATATATTTATGGCATGTTGCAACAAAAGTCTTACCTTCTGCACACGGAGGCTACTGAAGACTCTGGCAAAAGCACCACAACACTGTGGCAGTGAGTCACTCAGCGGGGGGCCACAATGAGTCAGCACTGGCTTTAGATATCTGTGACATTGTTATGGGACTGTTACAAAAGTGTGTACGTGTCAGTGACTGCAAACAGGAAAGGGGATAAAAGGGTTGACTGTAGTTCGGCCCGACCTCCAGCTGCACAGTCACAACAATAATAACTAACAGAACCAAAGCAGGTCTCAGATTTTTTGATTTTTTTAAGAACGAGTGAGACAATGAGCAATTACAGCAGTTTACAGATTCATTATAAAGGCGCAGAAAAGCCACACATTACAGTTGCAATGCTCCAGTTAAGTGTTAACTGTGGTTATGGCCCGTTTTCTGTTTGAGCAGCTGATGCTGGAGCGAAACCCTTTGCTAGAAAGAAGCGGTCAAAGTGAATCACTGCAGTGCATCATAAACATAGCCATGAAGGCTGTGACTGCACATTATTGCAGCCACAGCCTAAATGACCAGACCTCCAGCCGTTATTTATATATAGAGATAAAAATGAGAGATCCAAATCTAAAATGGTGCTAAATCACAGTTCCCTTGTGCTCAAAGCAATAAAAAATACATCTGAAAGCGTATTATTTCCCTTATGAGGTCATTGTCAGCTTACTGTCGTTAAGTGCAATTGGCTTTCCATTTTGAAGACAGCACACTGCAGAGAGCTGGATATTAGTCATTCAAGCTTTAGGTACTTGAGCTATTTTTGTTCCCAACTCCTAAGCTGTTAGCATATTTAATATACATAGCTCTTGTCAGCTGAGTAGTTGTCTTAAAGAATAAAAGCTCCCATGCAACAAAGAAAGATTTTTCCAGGAGGGGATGCTGCAAAAGGGCCGACTGGCAGAGGGTAAGACTGAGAAAAAATAATTTACTCATGGGGGGGGGCTGGCAAATGGGTCATTATCTAATTTCAGCAAATTGGGTCACCCTTGCATTTGAGTGAGACCAGAGGCAAGGTCACGAATGGCTCATAAATGTGATAAAGTGCAGATGTAAAGTTTAGTTATGATTTTTGATGAGTGTTGAGAGTAGACAGGGTCACATTTTAGGGTGGAATGGGAGTGTGGGAGGTGGTCACTAAACAACAATAATGACATATTACTCCCTCAAACAGCTCGTTTCAGATCA
Source organism: Bujurquina vittata (assembly GCA_015106715.1). Lineage (NCBI taxonomy): Eukaryota > Metazoa > Chordata > Actinopteri > Cichliformes > Cichlidae > Bujurquina > Bujurquina vittata. The sequence continues at coordinate 36,902 of VUQK01003713.1, read as the reverse complement.
GAGGTTAGAGAGTGTGTTGGTGACATTTGGGAGCTGGCTGCTAGTTTCTAATTTGTAACTACCTTTCTGCAAGAGTTCATAATTTGCTCAACTTGTGCCTTGGACAAAATAACAACAACAACAAAAAAGACAAGCTCTTACTTCACTGCTGGCATCAGTGCTAACCTTTGTACCTCAGTGCCTTTAATAAGTAATGTGGGACTAATGTGGCACACAAGTGCACAATCCCCTGGCATGTGAACAAAAAACAAGGGTAAGTGGAAAATAATCTCATATGTAAATTGGTACCAGCTCTTACATTTTGGTTCTGTTGTTGAAAATGTGCAAGAGGTTGGAATTATGAGCACCACTCTGCCAGCTAACAGGATTTATTTATAAATGTCACAAATGAGAAACGGATAGAAAAGAGGGAGGGGTCTAAGGAGGGAGAACAGGAGAGAATAATGACTTCCTTGGGATGTGCCCGAGTGAGTTGTTGGCACTGTGTCCTCCTGTTCCATGCTGGCATGATACTCGACAGTGATGGTAATTATAACTGCTGGTTCTGCTTTCTGCTACACAATAGTGTCAGATTATGTGTGTGTGTGTGTGTGTGTGTTTGTGTGAGAGGAAAGATGCTGAGTAGTTGTGTGGGGGTAGAGGACCAACTGCTGCTTCAGCCACCATCGCTGCAAGCATGAGTCTCTCCCTACGCAACCCACCTGCCACCTTTTCCTGACCTTTCATGAGTGGAGGAAAGCATTAGTGGTGAAATAGATTTACTACTGGAGTTCAGAACACCTGAGACAGCTTCACAGATTATCTGAATGATAAAGAAGGTAAAGAGTCTTAGAGTAAACAGTGAAAACAAGAAAGTCTGGGTCTGTCAAAAGACTTCCTGTTTCATCAGGGACTTTGTGAAATCTTTTAATCACTGCACGTTTGCCAGGAAAGTCAAATGAAGAACTACACTAGAAACACATCCCCCCTCCCTGCACGAGGTGGAGCTTAACACCTCCCCAAGCCCGGAAACCAAAAAAAAAGAAGCAATAAATAGGTCAACTTTTGGTGGTGCTTGTAGATTTGACCTAACCCACAGACTGTATAAAAAAGACAGACATAGCCAGAATGACAGCACCTGGTGATTTGTGAAGCCCTGTACTGAAGCCTCATCTTGAGCTTTCTGTTACTGTGTGTTAAAAAAAAATCCACAATGAAAAACAGACATGATGGACGAGAGACTGATCTGCCCGAGAAACCTCTGTGGTGCACATTCAAAGAGCCTTGCCGACCACAGAGTAGCACATCCGGCTTTATCGTGCAGTTCACTCTAAATGAGACTATAATTGAGAACACGGGCAATTTTTTTCCCCTCATCTTTTCTGATTATTTTATGAGTTGATACCTGGACCCTACAGAGGTTGTATAGCTTGCTGCCTGTAACATCATTTGGGATGACTGGTTTGGTGGTGGATCAGTGATGGTCTGGGGAGGCAAATCTAGGGATGCACAGAGCACTATAGGCGAGGAACACTGGTGCAGTGGGTCCTGGGTTCCACATGTATAGCTTGGACTGTGCTGAATCGTCTTTCTTCACCGAGCGAGACAAAGGTCTACCACACCTATTCCATGGCCTTTTGTTACCCAAGCACCTCCCACCATTCTCGGTACAGCTAATTCTCCTCGGGCACAAGGACTTCCCGTTCACTACACATCCGTTATGAAAATGCAAGAATATACTGTAACACTCTGAAAGGGTATGCATAATGTATAATTATACATGTCTTGCACACAATACAAAATGTCAGTAGGAAATATTTACAGTGGGTGCCGCTACCCTCTAATTGTTACTTCTCAAATACTATTGTTTATGCTTTGCTCTTGTAATACTAAAAATATGGGCAACACTTTGGGACTTGATTTTCAAGCCACTCAACTTCCTTGTAATTAGCTATGTTCTATCTCCTAAACATGGGTGGAAGCCATGGGTGGCCTCTGGGATGCCAGATCCAAAACAAAAACACTGGTTGCCAGCCCTAACTCCACAGTATGCAAACCAATTCAGCTGGACAGATCAAACAGGCTTTGATGTGCCCTAGAATGAGTGCTTGTCCTTATGAACCCTAAAGCCAGGCTGATGGGGAAACAGTTAAGGAAGCAGCAGTGTGCCTCTAGGATGCAGATGGTGAGCCAAGTTGAGGCTCAATTACTTGGCAGCAGGATTCAGGCTGAGGCTCCTCTCACCTGGTCCACTTCAAAGCATCTTCAGAATATGTTTTTCCACCACATCAATAGGAAATACTAGTCGGAACTATGCCTTTCATCCTGCTTCTCTCAGCTCATCTTTTCTCCCCCTCTCTCATATTTAGATGCTTTAAATGTTTCCAAAAACTCACGATATACACACAGTTTGTTAAATGTGCAACCTATTATATAGGCTTTAAACTATATCCACAGCAAGGGTATAGTTCATGTAACTAATATAGTTATTCAGCTTTTAATTTTGTGTTGCAACCTATAGGTATGCCATAAGAATGTTTGCAGGGTGTATGCTAGTACATGTAGTAACTGGCTGGCTGTCCCATTAGTCCAATAGCAAGTTATTAGACTTCCATATTAAAATTAATCTGTTTACCCTTTGTACATGAAATGGTTAGGGTCTCTATGGCTAATAGAGCCTGACTGATATAGGATTTTTATAACCAATATTTAGTGATTTAAAAATCTGATATAGTGGCTGATATATTTTTCCTTCAGGCACACAAAAAAGGATTTCCATAACATATGTTATGTGCAGTTATTTATAAGTCCTTACTAAGATAATATGACAACGCATGTTAAAAATAAGCTTGTTTTATTGCAGTACTCTGTGTATGTTCTGCACAACTCTGCTCAGATCAGCTGGTTGTTTGTGGCATTCGTCAACACTCATAACATGGTTGAAGGCTGTTTCCCCTGTCACTTCTTAACTTCTTATTTTAAATTTTTATTTTAAATTAGTGGATTATAAATACAGATTATTTGCTAATACTGATATATCAGCAAATAGCTAATATTGGCCAATAATATCGGCTGGCCAATAATATTAGTTGGGCTTTAATAGCTAATTAACGCCTTCATAACAATTGCACAGGGGTGAAAATTTCTTACTCACTTAAACTTTATGAGGGCTTAAAGTTAAATCTACACCCTCTCACACTAACAAGTCTGCTGACTAGCTTTAATCCCTAACTGTTAGTGTTCACAGTCACCATCTCAAATCACTTCATTGAATAACTCTGTTGTGTTTGGGGGTATTGTTGTCTTTTGGAGAATATTAATACAATATTAATACTAAGGCTTAATACGTGGTTGAGGTTATCAACAGCTTATCCAAGAAGTCTGAGCTCTGTTTTTGGTGAATGAAATTCTAGCACAAGAGAACTGTTTCCCTTAAATGGATGGCTTTATTGCCCCCCTGGAAAGTGGCCCTCTGCTCTCACCTCTGTAAACAGTTTTGTGCCTTTGTAGGCTCACTCTCCCATTTCAGGTCATATAAAATTAAACATTAAGTCCATTTGTGAATTTTGGTCTATATAAGTATCAGAAAGGAATATTTTCCAGGGTGTGATAATTGGCTCATTAGCCAATATGGGGTTTTACACTCAGACCTACCCTTTCTTGTCACATCTGAGATGGTGACCACGATGGTGATGTGACAACGATAATCGAAGCGTCAAATTGGGACTTCACAAACCAAAGGGTGGTGCCGTGGGAGCTACATCCACTTATTTTCATCATGGCAATCAAAATGCTAATACAGAGGCTTCAAAACAAAGTTTCACAAACCAAGCCTTAACTTAAACTTAAGTTAAATTAGCACAGAGAGAAGAAAGTGGAGATACAAAAATTCCAGTAGGAGAAATATAATATTCATTCATTCTGACTGGTGTTATATAAAGAAGAAAAACCTGAGATATTGAAATATAGTTTTCATTTCTGTCAAAATAATATAAATCTTACAGTATTAAAAAGGCAAAAACAGGCTTTCTTCTTCCATAATCAAAGGCCAGTTACCTAGCCTCAATAAATAATAATAATACGCCTAAATTCTGCACTTGCATTCCCTTTAAATAAATCCATTAAAAAACAAAACAAAACAGCACAATCATCCATTAAATGACTAATCTTAACAATATGCTATCTGCCCGTTGTTTTGAGGAAGAGATAAAGCCCATTAAGTAAAATGATGTGCTCCTTACCAAGCACCAGGTCATGAAGTCGTTAGGTGGTAAAATTAAATTAGCTTAAACTTAATGCAATCCTCGTGAAATCACGCTGCAGAGAGCGCAGCTGTTTTCTTCCTGCCAAATCATCCAGCTACACACTCTGCTTACAGGACCACCCTGCCTTTTATTTATTGTTGCTACAGACAGGAACATATACCTTCCTATACCTTATATTCCCGATTGCCTGCAGATAAAATATGACAATGACAGATAAACACTCAAGTTAATTTTGTAATATACCCCATCTATTTATTCCATAACTGCAGAGGAATGCACAAACGTATTCTTGCACAGAGCAAACACTGTGGCTTTTGATCCCATCATTTATAAACAGAAATGAATTGGGAAGTCAGCAGCGTAAGAAGCATTTTGTCAGTACATAACTCAAACGATGATGCCGGTCAGAACTAAAGACTACACATCTGAAAAAGTAGAACATCTGTGAGTGTTGAAAAGTTGGAAAGACCACCTCAGCAGGTATTGCTGCTTTTTTTTTTGTTTTTGTTTTTTGTCGCCTGAGATAGGAGTGCAGTGTTGGACTCTTTTCATAAGCAATGATTGCTGAGAACAAGATCTGTCAAAAATGAAGAACTTCTTAGATAAATGCATCCTAAAGAACATCTTATATCAGGGAAACTAATATGTGCACAATAATATGTGGTTCTGATTGCAAAAATGGAGGTCACATATATAGTGTATGCTTGCGTGTAAGCCACGTGCCTACAGCAGTTAAGGAACTTTCTGTTTGTCCTGGTAGATAAGGGTCTTTCCATGTAATGACACACAATTTTTTTCTTACTCACCGAAAAGTACTGCTCCACAGACCACTGCATTAATTATTGTGAGTGCAAGCAGATGTAAGAGTGCTTTGGAAAAGAAAGCAGTGAAAGGATACTTGTAGTCAAGAGAGTGCCACAGGCCCTGTGTTGTGTCTGGCCTCTCTGTAGCAATCTGTAGACCATAAGAGAACCAATGTTACTCACTGACACACAAAGCCCATCTGCAGAGGCTATATATGCTGCCTGATGGAAATGCAGAAAACCTGCACCTGTGCATGGTCAGTAGGGCCATATCACATGACCACAGCTTGAACAAGAGGTCAGCCTTAATAAAGTAAAAACGGAACAACCAGTAGAGATCCTTTACCAATACAGTAGGAACAGCCCCCCCCCCCCCCCCCCCCCCCCCCTCACCCCCCCCCCCCCCCACCCCCCTCTC